>LZPO01117886.1:22250-32312 GCA_001675575.1 Neotoma lepida
CTTTTTTCTCAGCTCTTTTGCACAGTGCCAGTAAACTGCCTAATACAAACAGTAAGGCAAGGGCCTCTACCAATGAAAATCTGATTTTCCCAAAGGTTTGGATTATTTTTAGTACATTTAGCAATGATGTATTTTTAATTAAGGTATTTACATTTTTGCACACAATACTATTTTATACTGTTGTGACAATGTAGAGTAAATATAACTTTGTATGAATTGATATGATATTTTATATTTATTATCATCTATTGAAAACAACTGAATGGTTAGTGAAGTACAATTCTCTGTCTCAAGAGATGATGAGATTATGAAGGGTCTCAACTAATGAATGGTTTAGCACACTGATGGAGTCATATTTGCACAGTCTGTTGGGTTGTGGTGGAACTGTGGAAGGTGGAGCCTGGGTGGAGAAAGGAGGTCGCTATGGTCATGTTCTTCAAAACTGTCTTGCCCCGGACTTGTTGTGTCCTAGGTCCAGTTTGCTCCCTGTCTGGCATCGTTTGAACAGCTACTTCACTACACCTGCTCACCCCGTATGCTGGACCTCTGCAACCATGCACTGAAATCAGTCTTGTCTGCATCCTTTCTCTCATGCATTTTGTCACAGTGACCAGAAACATAGCTGATATGTTGAGATATCAAGACACACATGTCTCTCATTTTATTTTGATATTAGCATCCTTGTAGTTTGGAACCAAACTGTNGTAACTCTAATGAATGCCTACTTAGAAAACACGCTAGGATGCTTATATGTGCCTTCCCATAGCAACACATCCTGCAGTGACTTTTTTAGGGATTTTCCTTTCAGATGAATAGCTTCTGTGAAGATCTAGGCTTTAATCTTTCTAATTATTCTACAATAAGCAAGTAGTTGACATTTATTTGCAGGTCTGGCCCCCTTCTAGCTATGACCTCTGATAATTTCCAAGCAACTGAAAAGCAAGTTACAAACTCATTCTTTGTATGTATTCATTAAAGCACACACACACACACACACACACACACACACACAAGAAATCCCCCCTCCCTGTGAATCATTGTGTTCCCACACAGAATCTCATCCCTCCTCTGTCAGAATTTCCTCTGACCCATTCTTATCCCAATCACCAGAAAGATAAATGGATTNACTTAGACAACGATTTACTTCATGGCTTGCTATCAGCTGAACAGGGATGCAACAGTCACTGAAATACAGCAGGGACCTACCACAGAAACAAGTACAACATCCTGCTGGGAAAATGGCTAGTACCTGAACTACCAAGTGTATCTGCTGAAAAAGTAAAATGAGAAAGCATTCTAGAACTTCCTAAACTGGAGAGTCAAATTATCTCTGCTCACTTATTATATGNAGTATTTTCTTAACACGTGAAAATTTATTATAAATTTTGTTATATGTGCTACATTTTCCAAGTTTGTCACTAAAAATAATTTCTTCTAGTATCTTACATTTATACATAAAGTAGAATGTTTTAGATTACGGGTTGTTTGTACAATATCAAAAGAAGCTGAGTATCGTGGTCCATTCCTGTAATCACAGCACCCTGGGAGGTGAGGTCAACAGTGTTCTTATAAAGGCCAACATCAGATACATGGCTAGTCTAAGACTAAGGAAAGTCTGTGCTACATGAAACACTGTCTCAGAAAACCAAAACCAAAAGGAGACAAAAAATTATCAGAATATCAGAACAAAAGCAAAAGAGCCAATATATACTCACTTTGTAATATTTCTGGGAACTAATTTTATGCTTTTCTTTGAAGAATATGAGATAGAGGTAATAATTTCAAATTATTAAAAATACCAGCATTTAGATCAAGAGAGATCCAACATGAAATGCTGAAGAGAGGATGAACAATTTAACTTTCATCTACTCTTTATTCTACCCTCATCATATTCTTAAGTGGAAATATAGACTNTAATGTTACTGTGGGATTTCAAGGTGNGGGGAATGTGTGACAAAGAACCACTAAGTTCTTAGAAATAGATTTTCTATGTTTGCACATAGTTTTAGGAACCATTAAATGTCTAAGTAGCTCCAAAGTGGGAGATGAGAAAAGTAAACATGCTCAGAATGCAGGAGGAGGAGGACCAGAGCCGCGGATTTTATAGACTCCTACAATAGACAGCATAATAGACTCAATGATACTCATGATTACTGCCATATTTCTTGCAGAGAAATTGATGATCAGGTACAACCTCTGACTTGCCCCTCTGTTGATTAGGTGCATCATCTTACCTGCCCCTGGTAACCAGGTACAACATCTTATCTGCCCCTGGTGACCAGGGACATCATCTTATCTGACCCTGATAACCAGGTACATCAGCTTACCTGCCCCTGCTGATCAGGTACATCAGCTTACCTGCCACTGGTGATCAGGTATATCATCTTGTCTGCCCCTGTTGGTCAGGTACATTCTCTGACTTGCCCCTCTAATCAGAATGTGTACATGTGAGAGAATTGAGACTCAAAAGCCTTAGACACACCCCAAACCAATCCCAGAACGAATATGGTCCCAGACATCTGTTTTAAACTTCTATACTTATAAAAACTATACCCAGGAGAAAAAAATGTAAGTAGAAATATCATATTTTAGACATACAAAAGTAAGTTCAGGCTGTGTGCTAAATAATGGAAGCAAAGCAAAAGTGGCAACTTCTAGAGTGTTTTGTAGAGAAGGACTTTGCACAAAATCTATAGAATCAAAAGTCAATTTTCCTGATTTTTGTAATGAAATAATGTGAAAACAAGTTGCAAGAATGTATAATTAGCATAAAGATAAAAAGGAAATTCCTGATTTTAATAGCACTTATTTTTATGTGTCTGTAGTAATAAAATACACTATTGAAAGTAGAGCATATACCTTTTGACCTATGTTTCAAAAAAGAAAACTAAAAGTGAAGGAAGGTGTCCATTCTAAACTAGAGAGGCTATGGAGAATAGAGTGAGTGGGAAGGCTGTCAGGTCATAGAAATGATGCAGAAACACTGTGAAGGGCAATTGCATCAGCACTATTCCCACAAGTTTCACATCAGAGCTCAGTGTGAGCACCAGGCTGTGCATATCACCACACAGTGGGAAGTGTGAATCTGAGCATCAGTGTAGGGGTTTAATTTTCCCTCTGTGTTTCACAATTACCAAAACACCTGCACTGCAAAATGTCCTTGTTCAGAAGATGGTATTCAAATGTGCTCTTACTGCACAGGTTCACAGAGTTTGCCTGGCTGGTATGTGTTACTTTGTACAAAAAATACATAGAAATAAAAAGACTCATAATTTAAAAGATTATAGATAATTGGAAATCAGATCAAATAGATCAACTTCAATTCATTTTTTTTATAGTTTTTTTGTTTTCTTCATTTTCTGATACAGTAAAAATGGACAATATAATGTTATAGTACTGATACTGGCAGCATTAATGTTTACACAAAAGTACAATCCATTGACTTTAATATGTGACCAAGAACACAAATAAAACAGTCACAGAAAATAGTGCATATATCAGAGAATATAAAAGCTAAAAAATTGCATCATTTGAAGTTTTTATCTATGATTTTTAAGTTCTAACATAGCAAAGTAGGTGCCCAAGATTTATTGTGGCTTACAATTATACNGGCCATGCTCAAAGCTGTCCTCTGTAGTGACTTCTTGTTATCATGAGAACAATTACATGTTATCAAACATGCATNAGAACAAGTAACTAGAAGTCCATTTGTTCTATTTTATTTCCATGTCCCTCTTGACTTCAAGGTTCTTGTCTATAGAGGGAGCAGTATAAGAAGAGTGGTGTTACAAGAGTTATTTCTGTATTTTATTACCTGAAAGACCTATCATTGCATTTTCTGGGTTTGAAAGTGCTGGAACAAGTTCTTGTGAGGCAATCTTTTTGACCTTTTCCATGTCCCTTGGCTCATTCAGTATTATTTTGCAGCATTATATGCATATGGCACCTATCATGTAAATTTTACTGGAGGCAAGGTCTTTGTCAATTTGATCTAATCCATACATATTTGTTGAGCATGTGGTAAATGTTAGAAGAGCACAAAGGTTGCTAAATCAGGATTTATTAAAGGGAAAGGTGAGAAAGACAATGGTGATGGCAGTATTGGGAAGAAAGCAGACAGTAGTTGCCCTGTAAAGCATATATTCCATCATCCCAGAAACCAACAGGCAAGTATACAACAGACAAGAACACCTCTGCTTAGGGGTTCTAGAAAACTTCCCAGTTGCAGATGCACTTAGGAAGCNGTTAAAGTTAGACCTCCATGAAAGAAAAGATTGTTTAAAATAAATGGCTTTCATGATTATGCTATGCCATGAAAATTACGACTTTGTCAATATAACCGGCAGAAAGTCAGTAAGTTTGGGATATAGGGTTCTAGAAAGTTTTAGTTTCATCTCAAACCCACCAGAGCATTTTTTTCTGTGACATACTGCAATTTTCTTGGTAAGAAGATGAATTCTGTGAGTCCTGACTGTAGTTATTTCTATAGTAACAGTGAAACACATTGGGTTAATCAGATTAAGTTAGTGTACAACCAGTTTCAACAAACAGAAAATTAGCATAATAATACATATAACACAAAGTAAATAATTAGCTCATAACTAGTGTTAAAGTGACCCTTTCCTGAGTTTAGTGGAAATTTAAAATTATTTCTCTCTGAATTCTTACTCTGCCCACCCTCCACTTTGTGAGTGAGCATTTCCTCAGCCTGGCTTTTCTCATGGAAAAAGATAGATAGCTGCTATCAGAAAGGAGGAACATATTCATATTCTTCATGTTCATTCAGAAAGATCATTCTTCCTACAATTTATGAAATAACTCAAAGTTATATCTTTATTGGTTCATTGAACACTGCTGCACAAGGAGTGTGGTTTTGAAGGCTAATCAGAGGCAACAGGCACAGCTGAGAGTCACACTGATCCTTACTATATGTGGAAGAAGCTGTCGAGTGGAGAGAAATCAAGGATGCGGTAAAGGAAAAAGGACGTGAACAGGAAGTATGGCTGCTACNGAGGCCGCCGGCAAATGCATGGAAGGTAAATATGCTTGTCATTGTCCAGGCAGGAAATGNCAAGAATTTGAATTTCTACACTGAGGATAGAAACAGGCTGCTGAGGACNGTTTTGAGAAAGTATCAACTGATTGAATATGACAGGTGTGAAAAAGGGAGAAACAAAGAATGACTTTAGATTCTGTGATTTCAGTTAATGAAAATTTGGTATTGGCATAAGCTAAGGTAAAAAAAAAGATTAAAGTAAAAAAAAAACCTTGGCTTAACCCAAGATTAAAGTAAAAAAAAAACAAAGAAAAAGTTAACATATAGTGTGTGCATGTCTCTAAATTGGAATGCTTAATAAGAATTGAATAGATGGGTATGGATTTTTGCATATTGATCTTGTCTGAAGCCAAACAGGGATGAAATTCTTAGGTAGGTATTCAGGTATTAGCAGGCATGGAAAGCCGCTGGGGATTGAGCCTTCCTTCACAATCACCTATGGCCCCACCTCTTATTGAGCTGGTAATATATTGATCTTTAATTTACTCTTTCTTTCTAAAGTAAAGGAAGTATGCCACCTTCCATATGAAAAGATGGAAGTGTCAGGGCTTTGTTGGGGACCATGGGTGGTGACATGACATTCTGACCTACCCAAAACAAGATTACAGAATAACTTTTGCCCACTTCTGTAACAATTATTCCAGTTGGACATGACAGTTCCCTGTCCAGGAGACTATCTTTCAGAAAGATGGTAGATCTGAGAACATGGTAGATGAGAAGGAATAGCTATGCCCTTAATTTGATTGGTATGTGTAGACCCCAGAAGCTTCTCTNATATGGTTAAAGATCCTCTCTGCNAAGCCTGTACACTATTCTGAGTTCTAACTGTAAAAATGTAACATCATTTTCTTCCTTCTTATCTCTACTTTGGACACTAAAAATCTCAAGTCTGCCTGTCTTAGACTCTGGATGCTCTCTAATGTAGCCAGAAGTTTCTCCAGTCCCACTCAGCCCTGCAGTCTCACAGTCGCTTAAAAAATAATGACACAGGGGCTTATATTAATTACAAACTGTATGGCCAATGNCTTAAGTTTCTTGCTAGCTAGCTCTATCATCTTAAATTAACCCATTTCTATTAATCTATGTTTTGCCACATGGCTGTGGTATTACTAGTCTGCTGGCATGGTGCTCCTTGGCTGACGTCTCTCCTCACTCCNCCTTTCTCTTTCCTGTATCACTCCTTGGATTTCCCGCCTGCCTCTANGCTGCCTTGCCATAGGCCAAAGCAGCTTATTTATTAACCAATGGGAACAACATATATTCACACTTTACAGAAAGACATCCCCCAGCATGCAACTTTCGCTGAACTCTCCTATACCACCCAGCTGCTTGCAGATGCCCATTGCTGAACCTGACTTTCTTGAAATCGATTTGAAAAAGGCCAGATTTTTTCAATGTAGANTTTGGAACTTTGAATTAGAAAAGCAATTAAACATTTTAAGTGGGGCTTATTGGGCCATACTAGTAGAAACAAAGAAGACAGTGGTGCAGAGGGTGACTTGAACTGTGGGAGCCCAACTCAAGAGGTTTTAGAGAAGAATGTTAATATGTGGCCTAGAGATTGTTCTTGTGATATTTTGGTGGAAAATGTGGCTACTTTTGGCCCTTATCTAAAAAATTTGCCTGAGGCTAAATTCAAGTGTTATAGATTAATAGCCTTGGCAGAGGATATTTTCAAACAACCTAGCATTGTGTGGTTATTGGTGGCCAGTNATACCCAGATCTATAATGAAAAGGAGCAAGCTAAGCAAGAAAAAGTACAAAATATACAGTTAGAAGAGAAAAGCAGCACCAGGAAGTTTAAAGGAGCTAAATCCTGTGTTCAAGGAGATAAAAAGATTAAAGTAAAGCCTGATTCTAGACAGACTAAAGGGAGTGGTGACCTCAGAGCAAAACTTTACCCAGCTAAGCTTCCAACTTGTGAAAAAGAATTAAAGAAAAGTTTAGGGCTAGGTGTGGTCACACACATCTTTAATCCCAGCACTCAAAAGGCAGAGGCAGGTGGATTTCAGAGTCCAGTGCCAGCCTAGCCTACAGAGCAAGTTCCAGGACAGTCAAGCATAGGCAGTGAAGGAAACCTTAAAAAACTGAAAGCCAATGAAAATGTACTTGAATGCTCCAGCCTCAGCAGGCAGCAGGACTTGGCAGCTTCGGCCAAGTTTAGAGTTCTGGTTTAGAGTCAAGGANAGAAGAAAGTCATGGAATCTCCCTCTGTGACTAAGGAAAGCTACTAAGGCCAGGCATGTGTCAAGGGTGTCCCTGTATGGAGGCCTAGAAAGGCCATTGCATGTAACTGTAAAGGTGAATCCTGGATTGCCTTAGTGACCTCAAGATGTTGGAGATGCCAAAGTCCTGAGGAGCTAACAGGGAGCGGAATCAGCCCAAGATAAAGAAGCGTGTTTCAGTCAACAAAGCTGAAAGGATTTGGAGATCTGAAGATCTAGTTGGTATCAGATATGGAGATGATAGCAGTTTGGAGTTTGCCAGCTGGTTTTCACTCTTGTTTTGGTCCAGTTTTGACTCACTACACTCCTGTTTTTTTTTCCCTTTTNGAATGGTTTCATAATTGAGAGCTGGTTACACAGGTAGTGTGTGCTTACCTCCCAGCCCCAGAAAGACCCTAGACCGGAGTTTGNATGGCTTCTTCTCCCTNGGTAGAGGACNTGAAATATCTCCTTAGCCTCTGAGGGAAGACTCACCTCCATTTNATACATCTTTTGCCTGGGTGGACTCTGATTTGTCCTCTTGCTGTCTTACACTGCAGCCAGGAACATAAATGACTGTGAGCCCTAAGAGTTTTTCTCTTAAATGTGTAGCTTGTCATGGACCTCTAAAACAAAAGTCTGAGCCTATGGTGCTCATAAAAGACTGGCTACATGGACCACTCCAAGGGCATCGACCTTGCTTGTGCAATGCCAACCCTTANAGCTTCATCAAACCACATCACATTTGACAGAAGCATAACCAGATCAGGTCATATGACCCCTCCCCCCATGTCTTCCTTAAAGCCCACCACTGTGCTCCAAAGGCTGGGATTATGTGTAAGAGTTCTGCTTGGGAAGAAGTTCACTGTTGAAAAACAAACAACAAAACCTGAAAACTGTTAGTGAAATAGAATGACTTCATGTTATAAAAGACAATGTTCACTCACAGAGCAGCCCTGGCTGGGCCCATGGCTGTAGAGGAGCCAATGCTCAGTAAATACTTAGTCCCTGTCTTCTTCACCCAACTGGGTGACTAGTTAGAATGTGGATTAGGTTAATCCCAAAGTGGGTTGAGGCTATTTAAGGCAAGTCTATGCTGCATGAGACCCTGATTCAAAAAAAGAAAGAAACAAATAAATACCCTGAACTATTTTTTTCTTCTGTGTCTTAGATTTAATAAAGGTGTTTATTATTCACGGATTGTACTGTTCTTTATTTTTGTTTTTACAATATGATGGAAGTTANAGTTTTCTGAGAAAAANTAACCACAGTTGAGAAAATGATTCCAGAAGATTGGCCTATAGGCAAGCCTGTGAGGCATTTTCTTAATTAATGATTGATGTTGGAAGGCCCAGTCCATTGCGGGTGATGCCACCGATGAGATGGTGGTTCTTGGTATGTAAGAAAGCAGGCATAATGAGCAAGCAATGGAGACCAAGCCAGTAAACAGCATTCCTNCATGGCCTATGCATTAGTTCCTGCCTCGAGTTCCTGCCCTGACTTCCTTGAATGGTAAATGTGATGTGACAGTGTAAACTGAAATAAACCCTTTTCTCCCCCAGCCCTCAAAAAGGAATAACAATCTACTATCTTTACTAGATGGTGCTTTTTTATCCTAACATTTTATAAAGTTAATTCTTCCTCTATATCCCCAAATATTGAAGATATATGGCCACATGTATTGAGGAAGAAAAGTTGGAAAGAGGAATCAACAGCACAGGGCCAAGAGAAAATTAAAATAATTATTAGAATACATGATTTGCAAATGTAGAGAGAATAGAGGAAGATGTGTACTAGAATTACAGGTAAAGTGAGGGAATGCTGTTCTTTAGTGTGGAAGTTTCCAAGAACAGCCCAACTAGTAAGTCAATATTTTCCTTGTTGATTAGAAAACTAAATGATATAAGGAGGTAGTCTCCAAAGATGTGAGGCTAGTATAGTTTGGATATTAGACATAAAACAAAGGATAACCAGGCTACAACCCACAACCCCAGAGAAACAAGGAGGACCCTAAGAGGGACACACATGAATTGCCCTGGGAGGGGGAAATAGGTAAGATCTCCTGGGTAAGAGGTGGGGAAGGGGTGAGAGGGTGGGGGATGAGGATACGAGGGACCAGGATGGTCAAGTAGGAGGAGGGATGGAGAGGGAGAGCAATGAAAGAGATATGTTGATAGAGAGAGCCATTATGGAGTTAGGGAGAAACCTGGTGCTAGGGAAATTCCCAGGAATCCACAAGGATGAACCCAGCTAAGACTTCTAGCAAACAGTAGAGAAGGTGCCTGAACTGGCCTTCCAATGTAATCAAATTAGTGACTACCCTAATTATCATCATAAAGCCTTCATCCAGTGACTGATGGAAGCAGATGCAGAAACCCANAGCTAGACACTGGGCCTAGCATCTGGAGTCCAGTCAAAGAGAGGGAAGAGGGATTGTCTGAGCAGGGAGTCAAGATTATGATAGGGAAACCTACAGAGACAGCTGACCTGAGCTAGTGGGAGCCCATGGACTCTGGACTGATGGCTGAGGAACTTACANGGGACCAAATAGGTCCTCTGAATGTGGGCAACAATTNTGTGGCTTGGTCTACTTGTGGGGTCCCTGGTAGTTGGACTAGTTCATGCATCCCTGGTGCATGAANTGATTTTTTGGAACCCATTCTCTATTGAGATATTCTTTGCTCAGCCTTGATGAAGTGGGGAGGGGCTTGGGCTTACCTCAACTTGATTTGCCAGACTTTCTTGACTCCTCATGGGAGGCCTTACCTCTCTGAGGAGTGGATGGCAGGTGGGGTGGGGAAG
>LZPO01117887.1:0-27358 GCA_001675575.1 Neotoma lepida
TGCCTTTCCTGGCATTGTATAATATCCAAAAAGGGATCCTCCAAATATTTGTTAACTCATTAAAGGCCTATCCCCTCACTCCTCTAATCCAGTGACTTCTCAAGTGTGTAGCAATTTGTCCCTAGAAATCTGAGGGTGGGGCCAATAGGATGCATATAAAATGTGAGCACAAGAAGGTTGGCACGGGCTAGAAATGAATGCAGGACACAGATAGTCATCTAAATAATTCTGAAAATTTCCCTGCAGTACAGGAACAACTGGCTTGTTCCTGGCTCTGGATTTGACTGATTGATGCAGTCCCTTATGGGATGACTCATCCCTCACAGACTTGAGGGCCAGGCAGGCCATCTCATTCTGAGAGCCAGGCTGGGTCTGCCTATTGGGCCTTAGCAACAGCAGCTGAAACACGATCTGGAGACGACCTGGACCAATGAGAGACAGCTACGTCACACCAGCAGATGCATATTCATCAGACCTTCCCTCAGGGTGGGGTAGAGTGTATATAAGGCTTGCCTCTTCCTGTATAAAATGAGCTTGTTCTTCTGGAGTCTGTGTGCTTGACTCCATGCCTACTTGGCCCCCTCCCCCAAAGGGAACAACAACACAGGTCCCCTGCTACAGTCCCTTCCTGATCACCTGTCAATATATGACAATATGCCCTGGAAAGGATTGGTACATGAATGTCCGAGGCCCTGTGTCCATGACTAAGAGATACAAATTTTCCCTCCCCTGTGCACATATCCATAAGCCTCCTGCAACTGTTGTGAAAACAGGACACTAAAGAAGCTTTTATCAGTGCTCAGGGTCGCCTGTGGTGTCTTTGGAGGATTGAGACCAACAGTGTCCTTCATTTTATGAATGAGGACCTGGAAGTTTAGGCCTAGTAAGATCAACTATACTTACATTTTCACTGAGGACAAACAAAGCATGGTTAAAACAACTGCTAAAAAGCTTAAAGAGATACTGCATCTGTGGAACAAGCTGTTTCTTGAAGCTGTGAAGTTAGATAGTGAAAATTCCAAGTTGAGAGCATTAAATTGCCTCCTAAATTGCTGTGCTTGTTGCCTAGGCCAAATGCTACTCAACCTTGGTCAGAAAAGCCTCTTTTTGCAGTGATTCACAGTTTATGCAAAGACTGACAGTTTCCCAAGACACTAAGATAAGTGACTGTTGATGGCTCAACACTCAATAAGACAATAATACCATACCCTCTAAACCCAAGGAACATGGCTGTAGAAGGAACAGAAGGAATATAAGAGAGAGAATGATGGGCAAGGCCATGTACTAGGCAGGGCTCAATGCTGCAGTGGTAAGTGAGGCAGGGGTTGGGGAACAGAGTGGAGATGGAGATGCCAGAGATATAGAGGCCTCTGTGGAAAGAAGTAAGGCCTTTAGCACAACAGGGATTTATTTAGGGAAGGGAGCATTCAGGGGAAAGCTGGATTAAAGAACTAGGGAGCAGTATCTGATCCCAAAGAAATTCAAGGCAAGTGGCTAACTGTGGTGCCTATTAGCATACCAAAGTGTCTACTTGGCCTACCCTAAACTTTTCCAGCCCAGAGACTTCACTTACTTTCCCCCAGCTTCTATAAACCCAGTCACTTTGGCTGTGTGTTCTCTTGGTTATCCTTCTCTCAGTTCTCCTTGGTTTTCCATCCCTGGCTCTTGGCTTACCTCTTGGCCTCCTCCCATCTTTTTTCTCTTCCTCTTTTACTCTCCCCCACTCCTCTCTCTCATCTAATTGCCTGGTTCTGCCTGGACTCTTCCACATACTCTCCCTCATATCTGCAAGACAACCCTTTTCGTCAATCACACCTTGGTTTACTTATGTCCATTCTATTCATCTGATGCTGAAATAAATGAAGGACATACATGAGCTTCCTTCCCAAGGGTTCAGCCTCTCTCCTAATGAAGCAAGCTGTTGATTTGACTGCTCTAATGTGTGGAGGGATCATTTGTTTCTTCTGGCTTCTGCTACCCACAATATTCAACTCCAAATTCTACAGTTAGTCTGTCTCTTCAGCTGCTTCTTCCCTCCATCTGCTCTAACCCTTTTTCTCTCCTTTCCTACTCACTAAGTGTCCTCTCTAGATCCTGGATCCTGCTAAGCATTGCTGCTATGCCCTCCACATGGGCATCTTTCTACTAATACATTTACCCCACTCCCAATATTGGTACTCTCCCTTTTCCCAAAGGCCTCTCCCAGTACACCTCTTCAGCTGTTTTCTCCTCTACTGGCTCTAACCACTTAGATGTCCCATACTGGGTAAGTATCACCCCAGAACTGCCTTATTTGTCTAGAAAATACATACTGGTGTGTCAGAAAGCTCCTCTTGCCCTACCAGTCCCTATAACTAGGAAAGAGATCAGTCTTTTCTGTTATTTGGGACATTTCTTTCTGACAGTTTCTCAGTTTAACCAAGGATGTCCCAGATTGAAATTCTTGTCACCAAAATTTGTATCCCTTCTCTCTCCTACCCTTTCTCCTTCTCTACATGTTCTCAGCTACCTTCTGGAGCTTCATTATAAGAACTTGAGAGCAGTGGGTGCTATGTGAATGACCTACTACAGTATCATCTAGCCTCCTCCAAGTTCTTTTACCTCCTTTGCAAGCCAGGTTTCACACACTGCCAAGTTTGTCTCTATATCTCCTTTAGTAAGCTATTTCCTTTCCTTGCATCTCATTAGCAGTCATTGTAAAGAGGCATAGGGACCTGGAAATTTCCCATTCAACCCAGTACCTGTACATGTTACAGCTACAGTAAAGGATCATTAAGAAAAGAATATTAGGGGACTGTTTGTCTGAAGGAGCAACTCTAAAACATACAGATGATTTCTTGATATATCTGGTCTCCCAGAGGATTTTGAGACCAAAATGCCATCAAAGGTGAGCAGAGTCCTAAGCTTCTTAGACTGAGGCAAACTCACCTCTTATACAAAGGCCCAGACTGCTCATCAAGGAGTGAAATATTTGTGATATATATTAATTACAGTGGCAGGCAACTACCACATTTTCAGTTAGAGCCACAACTCTTGTTGTGGCAAATGGTTAGAACTAGAAAAGAACACTCTAAGTGAGGTAACCCAGACCCAGAAAGACAAATATGATATGTATTCACTTATAGGTGGGTATTAGCCATAAAATAAAGGCTAACCATACTACAATCCACAGACCCAAAGAAGCTAATTAACAAGGAGGGCTTACAGGGTGATACATGGATCTCACTGTGAAGGGGAAATGGAATAGATACCATCAGTGGATGGGGAGAGGTGATTGCATGAGGTTGGGGGTGGGGATGGGAACAGGAGGGATCAGGTTGTGGGAGAATGGAGGATTAGAGTTGTTAGAGAGACAATTGGATTCTGGAAGCATCTCAGGGATAGGCTAAAAATTTAGTGCAAAGGAAACTCCCAGGAATCTAAGAGGGTGACCCTAGCTAAGACTCATAGCAATGGAGGATATGGAGCTTAAACTGGCCATTTATTGTAATCTGGCAACACTTCCAGCAAAGGGGCTAGGACATGAACCGAGCCACAAACCTTTTGACCTACAATTTTTCAGGCCTACAAGATGTGCTGGGGTAAAGATGGAGCACAAATTATGACAGTGACCAAGCAATGAATGGTCCAGCTTGAGACCCATACCCTGAGAGGCAGCTCACATCTGAGGGTCAGGATCCAGAGCAGGATACCCCTGAGACCTAAGATAGCACCAAACATGACTGACAAAAAGATTATTAAATGATTCTTACTGATATTCTGCTATGTTTATAGATTGATGCCTAGAACAAGTATCATCAGAGAGGTTTCACTCAGCAACTGATGGAAACAGATGTAGACACACACAGCCAAACATGATATGGAGCTTTGGGAATCCTGTGGAAGAGGGGAAGAAGGATTGTAGGAGGCAGGGAGGTTAAGGACACAACCAGAAAACACACAGAACAGACTAGCCTGGGCTCATAAGGGCTCGCAGAGACTGAACAGACAATCAGGGAGCTTGCATGGGACTGACCTAGGCCCTCTGCATATATATTACAATTGTGTAACTTGGTCTTCTTGTGAAACTCCTGNAGTGGCAGCAGGGGCTGTCTCTGATTTTACTACCTTCTTCTGGGACTCATTCCTCTTACCACACCTCATCCAGCCTTAACAGAAGAGGAGCTGCCTAGTCTCACTGCAACTTGACTAGATGATATCCCATGACTAGATGATATCCATGGGAAGGCCACCAGTTTCTGAACAGTAATGGAGGATGAGTAGATGGGGGGTTAAAGAAGAGATGTGCAGGAGGGACTAGAATGAGAGAATAGAGGGGAAACTTTGGCTGGGATGTAAAAACAAAATAAATGAACAACTAAAAGAACTAGAATGTCAGTTCTGGATACTTGTCACTCATTCACCATATGGCTTGAATCAATAAGTATCCAGCCAGAAAACAAAGTACAACTTAAATTCCTGTGCTTGAAAATAACATGCGACTTCATCTGTCATTATATAGAAAAAAATAAATTCAAATTAGATGTGTGACCCGCAGGTCTGAAATAACCTGAATATATTGTATGAATCCCATTCTAATACACTCATGCAGGCAGTAGCATCTTGGATGGCTGTCAAGATCTCAGAAAGGCCATTGCAGTCAGAAAGTCTCTGCACAGCCAGGATACAGTGGAGAGACAGCCTCCAGAATAGGGAAAATGTCTGCTCCCCATTCATTTCACTGGGATTAACATCCAGAATATATGAAGAAAGAAAAATTTCCAATACCAAATGTTCAATCCACCCAAGATTGCAGAAGTATTGAGCAGAATGTGTAAAGAAGTAACAAACATGTAATTCAGTTAATGAAAAAAGTTCAAAATTATACTAACAAAGAAAGCACAAGTTAATTCCAAATGAGATTTCATCCCAACCCGTTGAGGACAGCAAACATCCAGAAAACAAATCCAACAAAAGGTTAGGATGAAGAGAGAAAGAATCCCCTCTATTTCTAGTGGGAATGGAATCTATCTACTGAGGCCACTATGAAAATTAGTATAAGGTTAGATCAAAAATTACAATTCAAACCAAGTGATCCCTCTATACAACTCCCAGAAATTTAACCCACATGTGTAACTCAAATCCTATAGACACATCCATATTTATTGCTATGCCATCCAGGAGAGTCAGCACATAGAAACAACACAATTAGCATCATTAGATGAATGAAAAACATATGGGTCATATATTCTTCCATAAATAATAGCAAAGGTCACTCATTTGATGGACTGTCTGAATATGTTTTCTCTGTCATCCACNACAATACATTAAAGACACAAGTCCACAGTCATTCCCAGACTCTCTATTACACAAAGTGTTTTCTGTATTCCAACTAAAGATTATTTTTACAAAGGCTTAAAAAAAACAGCCTGCATCTGAAAATTAGATATGATACCCAGCAATAAGAACAAGTCTGGAGTAAACCACAGTTATGGATGAAGAAATGTTCCATTATAAGACACTAAACATGGGAACACAATAGCCAACAGAGAGATCACATTTTAGAATTTGGTTTCTGGGAACATCTGCATTGGTATGGATATTGGACTAGGTGGCTGTTGAGTCACAATAATTCATAAATTTTCTGGTATTGACATGATTCAAGGTTCTCAAGAGGGCAGGGAACAGAGATAGTTTCATGAGATTCTGCACATGAGACGAGTATATTAGCAAATGAACAACACAGAGAGTGCTCTGCTCTTGGCTGAATACTGTATGTGAGGATGCCCTTCCATATTATAGACAATGGAGGATATATCATCCCATAATAAAGCAATAACTTTAACTATCATGGACCCTTTATGACCATCTCACCTTTCATTACTATGGAAGTTCTGATGAAACCCACTGAAATGATCACCAGTAGTGTTCATGCACATAGGTATTGACACAGGATAGGGCACTAGCTGTTCAGGAGGAGATTGTCTCTGGAGGATTTATGCCATGGGCATAAATGAAATCATGTCACCTGAGGCTTTGGAATATGATCTTCACAACATGTTTTCTGACCTGTGTTGATGAAAGTGTTGCAGATATCAGATGCAGATCCTGAGGCCACAATTTTCCAGATGTATCCAGGCAACATGGCAAAGAATGAGGAAAGTGGAACTGGTGTACATAAATGTGCTCCCTAAGTCAGCAACAGCAATAAAACAGGCACATAGTCATAAGTGTGTTTGTGTGTGTGTATGTGTGTGTGATGTTTGTCTGCATGAGAAATAGGTTTTACCTCTGCTCAATCTTAGATCCTGGTAGAAATGAGGCAGCTGTGTGCTCTCATTATTTCCTTCTTGCTCCTGAAGTTTTCTCTCATCTTGTGCAGTTTGACAGAAACCAGCTGCTTTTGGAGAATAAAGCACAATAACGAGGATGATGGAGCTTTGCGGACTGACTGTGCTGTTGCATGAATCATAAATGGTCTTATAATAAAAACNTGGAGCCAGATAGCAGGGTGAAAGCTGAAAGATCTGAGAAGCAGAACAAGCAAGCCACAGCTACCACCTCTCACCTCACCAACTCCTCAACCTGAAAAAGCCTCTGCAAGAGACCAGATTCCTGTCTCCTCCCACCTTATATTCCTTTCTACGCCCAACCATATCACTTCCTGTCTCAACCTTCCTAGTGCTGGGATTAAAGGTATGTGATCCCAAGTGCTAGATTTCAATCTGTGTGCCACCATTGCCTGGCTGTATTAGACTGGATTAACCTCATGTAGCCTCGTTTGGCCTTGAATTCACAGAAATCCAAAGGGATCTCTGCCTCTGCCTTCCCAGTGCTAGGATTAAAGGTGTGCACCACAACTGCCTTACCTCTGTGGCTAACTCTGTGGCTGGCTCTGTCCTCTGATCTTTAGGCAAGCTTTATTTCTTAGATTACAAATATTTCACCACACTGCGGTTTTATTCTTTTCATGACTCCAGAACCTATATAGGGGAAGATTTTTATAATACTATAATTGATTTTAGGTAAGTCATTGACAACTTCACTTCCTGCATAAATGTCATGAAGTAGATGTTTGTTTCTGTGCAGAGTAACTCTGTGGGTTTCTGTCCTGTATTTCCCTCTGTAATATTTGGATGCACAGAAAATTTTCCCTTTTATTGATCATTATTTTAATATTTTTCTGACAAATTTTATTGTTGTATGGTTTTCTTACAGAGGTTTCTCTTTCTTGTCTCTTCATGGATCTCCTTATGTAAAGCATTGTCATCTCATGACCTGACATGGAAACACAAATGCATACCGCTGGCATGAGTTCGGTGTGAAAAGGCTGCATTACAGTGTCTCTTCAAGTGTGTGCCAAGGATTCTTACATCAGCAAGTATTCCTAAAACCTTCATAAAGAGGTTACTTAATTTTGGTTCTAACAACAGGGCACATTTTCATACATAGAAAGTGTATTTATTTGCCTGCATTATTTACTTACTGGGCACAAGAAAACACGAGGAATAATAGAACCCACTATGAGAGTTTTTATTAGGGAAGGGAAAAGGTGGAGGTGGGTAGGCCTACCAAAAAGAAAGGCGCATGGGGTGGGAAGGTGCACACTACCGCTGGTGAGAGGGGGAGAGAGCAGAGAGTAGGTACAGCCTGCTTTTCTAGGTCACCTTGAGCATGCACACATAGGTTTCCATAGATATGCCATGTCTGCACATAGATTACATGATCACACTGCTTGCAGATTGCATGACCATGCTGTGCACTGATTACATAAGATGTAAGGCCCTGGAGTGACTAAGCATTTTGCCTGACTACTGACAGCTCATGCACAGTCATGTGACTCCAGAAGTGGCTAGGAATAATAACAGAAAGAAAGGTGTGTGACTAGTATACATGATTATGTAAATATTACATACATATTTGTGAATATACAGATACATTGCTTTAAAAATAAACTCTATACCAGCCCCTAACATCACTCTGGAGCTGACAATGAGTATGGAAAAAATAAAATGGTCAGCTGTGAGTTCTAGTCAACACAGTTTTATTTTGCTCCACTTAGACATATGTCCAGTTACAGATTTGGGTCATAATTAATATCAGATATTATTATTTTTTAAATAATTTTTTAATTTTAAATTTTTAAAAATTTACATTTTTCATTAGTTAACATACCAAACAGTTTCCCCTCCCTCCTCTCCTCCTCATCCCTCCCCCTGACTCCCTTATACCTCCCTCTTCATCCTTTCCTCCTCTATTTCCATTCAGAAAGGGGCAGACCAGTGTAACTGGATTTATGTTGAGGTTTTTGATCCACTTGGATTTGAGTTTTGTGCATGGTGACAGATATGGATCTATTTGCCTTTTACTACATGTTACATGTAGTTATTCCAGTACCATTTGTTGAATATTCTCTCTTTTTTATTGTATAATTTTGGCTTCTTTATCAAAAAATTAGGTGTTCATAGGTGTGTGGATTATTTCAGGGTCTTTGATTAGATTCCACTGACCCATGTGTCTGTTTTTATGCCAATAGCAAGCTGTTTATTACTATAGCTCTATAGTAGAACTTGAAGTCAGGTATGCTGATACCTTTGGAAGTTCCATTATTGTACAGGACTCTTTTAGCTATCCTTGGTTTTTAGTTTTTCCATATGAAATTGAGCATTGTTCTTTCCAGGTCTGTGAAGAATTGTGATGAATTTTGATGGGGATTGCATTGAAACTGTAGATTGCTTTTGGTAAGACTACCATTTTTACTATGTTAGTCCTACCTATCTATGAGAATAGGAGATCTTTCCATTTTCTGATATCTTCTTCAATTTCTTTCTTCTGAGACTTAAAGTTCTTGTCATACAGGTCTTTCACTTGTTTGGTTAGAGTTACCCCAAGGTATTTTATATTTTTAGTGGCTATTATAAAGGGTGTTGTTTCTCTGATATTTTAGCCCATTTATCATTTGTATAAATAGAGCTACTGATTTTTTGAGTTAATCTTGTATCCTTGCACATTACTGAAGATATTTATTGGCTGTAGGAGGTTCTTGATAGAATTTTGGGGGTCATCTACATATACAATTGTATGATCTGCAAATAGTGAATGTTTGACTTCTTTCTTTCCAAATTGTATCCCCTCTATCTCTGTTTGTTTTCATATTGCTCTAGCGAGAACTTCAATTACTATATTGAATAGACATGGAGAGAGAGGACAGCCTTGTCTTGTTCCTGATTTTAGTGCAATCATTTTAGTTTCTCTCCATTTAATTTGATGTTGGCTATAGGCTTACTACAAACTGTCTTCATTATGTTTAGGACTGTACCTTGTATCCCTGATCTCTCCAAGACTTATCATGAAGGAGTTTTGTATTTTGTCAAAGGATTTTTCAGCATCTAATGAGATGATCATGTGGGGTTTTGTTCTTTCAGTTTGTTTATATGGTGGATTACATTGACAGATTTTCTTATGTTGAACCATCCCTACATCTCTGTGATGAAGTCTACTTGATCTTGGTGGATGATCTTTTTTATGTGTTCTTGGATTTCGATTGTGAGCACTTGATTATTTTCACATCTGTCTTCATAAGGGAAATTGGTTTGTAATTCTCTCTTTGTGGAATTCTTGTGTTTTGAGTATAAGGGTGATTTTGGCTTCATGAAATGCATTTGGCAATGTTTCTTCTGTTCCTATTTTGTGAAATAATTTGAGTAAATCAATTTCATCTTTGAAAATCTTATAGAATGTGGCTCTAAAACAGCCTAGCCTTGGGCTTTTTTAATTTGGGAGACTTTTCATGGCTGCTTCTATTTCCTTAGGGATTATTTGGTCTACTAAGATCACTTATCTGATCTTAATTTAACTTTGGTAAGTGGTATCTATCAAAAAAAATTATTTATTTTTTTCTGATTTTCCAATTTTGAGAAGTATAGGTTCTTAAAGTATGACCTGATGATTATTTGTGTTACTACTTTCCTGTTATGTCCCTTATTCTTTTCTTATTTTGTTGATTTGGACATTCTCTTTATCTTTTAGTTCATTTGGATAAGGTTTTCTCTAGTTTTTTTATTTTCTCAAAGAACCAACTCTTTGTTTCATTGATTCTTTTGTACTGTTCTCTTTTTTTTTCTATTTTATTGATTTCAACCCTCTGATTATTTCTTTCAGTCTATTTCTCTTTGGTGTGCTTGCCTCCTTGACCTAACGTTTTTATGGTGATTCTCTTGCTTACTTTTATTCCTTTTTAAGGTTTGCTGAAGATGGCAGTACATAGGCTGAATTAGCAAAGGAAGGTGAGGTATAATGGGGTTTATCAATTATAGAACAGGCTCCTCTAGATGGATGTAAAGTACCGCCAAGTCCTTTGAGTTTTAAGCTGTGGCCAGTAGTTCTCAGGCAAATAGCTTTGTTATGTACTTATGTTAAAGTTTAGGGCTAAGGATAGTGGGGTATCTAATCCCAGTTTGGGCCTTAGCTATCGTGTATTAAGTTAATTAGAATTATTTTCTTCACTGGATTTAGATCCAATGATGAATTTTCACATATTGGTTTGGTTTCAATTCTATTTTTTGTTTGTTTGTTTTGGACACGTCTTACACATGGGAATGATTAGTTTGGGTTAATCGTATGACCACTGTGGCTGGCATGAAATTTACCAACCCTTGAGAGGTATAACTTGGTCAAACTTTCATTCATTGTTTAATTTTCATCACTGTTGAATCCCATTGGAGTGTGGCTAGGCAAGGCATCTTGAGCTGTTTGTATGTGTTTGACGCCCTTTCCTTAGATTTATTGTTAAATTCTAGGGGATTTGACACGGGCTTAGAGAGTTTCGTATGTGTAATTTTACCTCTAATTAATTATAAGGCCAGGACCAAAACTTTTGTGTTTATGGGATGAGTCATCCATCTAAGCATTTTCAGTACTTTGCATTATTGATAAGCTACATAAGCAAAAAATCAATACTGAAATCCTGCTTAGAAAATTTAGGGTCATTGATTTGAATTTAGGGTATAAAATTTTTATGTTAATTTTTTTCAAATACTGAATTTAAAGTCTTATTTGGTGTATTACTAGAATGGAGAAGAGAAACCTGTTATTGAGTCCCTTGCTTTTGGGGTTTGTCAGGGGTAGTAGATTTCAGGTTGGAGGGAAAAGAGGGTTTTGACTTGGATAATTATTAACTTGAGTTTTATGTCTAACAAGCATTAAAGTAATGTCAATAAAGGGTTTTATGTGAGTCAATGACATTTGAATTAAAAGTTCAGCTACATGATAAGTTGCTCTTCATGTTGAGCATGGGCTGATTAGACCCANACCATTGAGATGTCTTATTTAAGGGGAACATATGGACAATAATACATTCAGTGGCCCTGAAGTAAGAACCAGATGTCTGATAAAGTTACATACTAGTCACCCCCAAGTTGTATGGGCCCAGAGCATGAGGAGGGCCACTGGTGGGTGGTTTGCTGGTTTCACAGAGGATTAATAAACCAAATGGGGGAGAGGATAGTCATACACACAAGCAGGGTTATGACTGGGATGTAAGATAACACAGCGATGTTTAACAAGTATTAATGTAATATAATTAAGTAATAGGCATGTTATAGTGTTAATTATTATGTAAGTTAGTAAGTTTCATTCTATTTCATTATTGATAATTACNTGTTTATATGCTTGGGGAATATAACTTAATGTATAATATACATAAATGTAGTAATGTACTAGATAAAATTATGTACAAGAAGTAGTTTATATAGAATACCAGCTTTAGGTGCTGATGGTAGGGGTTAGTCCTTCCTTCTTGATGCCCTGAGAAGATTGATTCTTCATTTTTGGTTTACAAGACCAAAGTAATTGATTATACTATAAGGGTAATTAATAAGTTAGTTTTAAGATATTGTCTTCAATTATACCTGTGATTGGTTTAAAGATGAGGATAATGGCAAAGTAGCTAATTGAGGCTAGTTGTCTGATTATGATAAACAGGTGTTCTACAGATTGGCTTCCAATTCATGTTAAAATGAGGACATTGGCTACTAAGATTCAGAAAAGTTTGTGTAGTTGGTTGAAATGTTAATCCATGTTGTTTTGAAGTGTGTATGAGTGGGAAAAGGGCTAGGATGAGAATAGAAAGGATTAAGGCTAATACTCCTCTTAATTAATTAGGGATTGAGAGTAGGATAGCATAAGCAAACAGGCAATATCATTCTAGCTTAAAGTGTGAGAGGGTATTAAGTGTATTTGCAGGAGTGTAATTATTGGGGTCTCCAAGAATATCTGGAAAAAATAAAACCAAAATTATGAGAGCTATTAAGAGTAAAAGGATCCCTAGGAGATCTTTGATTGTATAGTAGGGATAAAATGGAATTTTGTCTATATCAGACTCAAGGCCTGATGGATTATTAGAGCCTATTTCATAAAGGAATAAAAGGTAGACTACCACAAGGGTGGTGATAATAAATGGGAGGATAAAGTAGAATTGTGATGAAACATGTTAAGGTGGCTTTATCTACTAGGTCCTCAGATTCATTCTACTAAGGTGGTTCTGATATAAGGGATATCTGATAGAAAATTGGTGATTACTGAATGAACATGAATTGGCTCCTCAGAATGATATCTGTCCTCATGGAAGTACATAGCCTATAAATGCTGTTGTCATAACAGCGAATAACAGGACAATCCCAATATTTCATGTTTCTACGAAGGTATATGAGCAATAATATATTCCTCATCCTATATGAAGGAATAGACAAATAAAGAATATGGAATCTCCATTTGCATATATGTAGTGGATTTGTCATCTACAGTTTACGGCTCGACAGACATATGCTACTGATGAGAATGCTGTAGATGTATCTGATGTAATGTATAGCTAGGACTAGGCCTGTGAGGATATGGATTACCAAGCAGATGTCAAGTGAGCACCCAAAGTTTCATCATGATGAAATATTGGATGGAGCTGGATGATCAATGAATGAGTCATTGATGATTTTGAATAGTGGATGTTTTTTTGAATGTTTGNCATTAAGTGTTTCTATAGTTAGTTGAATTATAATGATGATTTTTTTCATGTCATTAGTCATAGTTAAAGTATATGTAGGAATTATGACAGAATATATTTGTATTTTAAGTTCAGTAATTGCAATAGGATGTTTTGGTACANCATTAAAGCCTTCTCTTATTTATGGAGGTTTATATTTAATTGTTAGTGGGTGCTCAGGTTGTTTAGCGGTTTTGGGCTTGGCAGGTCATTTTTAGGGTTGATAGTATTTTAAGTCTATTTAGATTTGGGATATACAACTGAATCTTGAGTATCAAATTGATTAGTATTTGGTATTTTAGTAATGAGTATTTTTATGGTGCATGGTGTGATGTATGTAACAAATTCTTATGATAGGGTAGAGATAGTGTTAGAATTTAATAGTATGGTGGTTGAGTAATTTATGATGGTGATGAATTAGGGTTAATGGGAGAGGCAGTGCAGGGGTAGTGGTTTTATATAATTGCTCTGTATGACATAGTAGTATCAGGGTGAACTTTATTTATGAGAATTTTTATTATTATTGAGATTACTCAGGATAATTAGGTAATTAATAGAATGGGAATTGATAGGAGGATAGGAGTGTAATTAAGAAGGATATAAAATATAATTTAACTAGGCCTTTTTGATTTCTTAGGGTTTTGGAAGTCAAGGTGCATAAGGTTGGGGTGGCTTTCAGGATAGCTTTTTCTAGTTTGATTAGATCTAGAAGGCTTAGGTCTGTGGTAAAGCTTGTTGTTAGGGTATAGGCTGGTAATGCTCAGTGGTTAATAAGGGGAAAATAACCTAGGGATGTTGAAAAGAATGAGGTTAAAGGTTTATTTAACGTTAAGTTAGAGGTTAGATTCTTTAGTTCTAATGCAATAATAAATCCTATAATGGTAATAAGGATAGCTAATTTTTAGATATCATGGTATAGTTATAATTTGAACAGTAGTTGATGGAATGTCATGTGACATAAAGAATCCCTCTATCATGCTATCTATTTCACTGCTTTCCCACTCCATCCCTGTGCCAGCTCAACTATCCCATTCCCTTATGCTCTGATCCTCCACCCCCTACCCTCCATTGCCCACCACTCATCCCCAGTCTGCTCATGGAGATCTCCTCTATTTCCTCCTTTCCTGGGTTATCCATGCATACCACTTTGGGACTTCTTTTTTAGCTAGCTTCTCTGGAGTTATAGGTTGTAGTCTGGTTATCCTTTGCTTTACATCTAGTATCCACTTATGAGTGAATACATACCATGTTTGTCCTTCTGAGTCTGGGTTACCTCACTCAGGATGATATTTTCTAGTTCCATCCATTTGCCTGCAAATATCATATGGTCATTGTTTTTCTCTGCTGAGTAGTACTCCATTGTGTATATGGACCACATTTTCTTAATCTATTCTTCAGTTGAGGAGCATCTAGGTTGTTTCCATGTTGTGGCTATTATGAATAATGCTTCTATAAATACAGTTTAGCATGTGTCCTTGTGGTATGATTGAGAATTCCTTGGGTATATGCCCAAGAGTGGTATAGCTGGGTCTTGAGGAAGATTGATTCCCAATTTTCTGAGAAACCTTCATACTCATTTCCAAAGAGGCTATATAAGTTTGCACTCCCATCAACTGTGGAGGAGTGTTCCCCTTGCTCCACATCCTCTCCAACATAAGCTGTCTTCAGTGTTTTTGATCTTAGCCATTCTGACAGGTATAAGATGGTATCTCAGAGTCGTTTTGATTTGCATTTCCCTAATGACTAAGGATGTTGAGCAATTCCTTAAATGTCTTTCAGCCATTTGAAATTCTTCCTTTGAGAATTTTCTGTTTAGATGTGTAGCCCATTTTTTAATTGGATTATTCGTTATTTTGATGTCTAGTTTTTTGAGATCTTTGTATATTTTAGAGATCAGCCCTCTGTCAGATGTGGGGTAGGTGAAGATATTTTCCCATTCTGTAGGCTGTCTTTTTGTCTTATTTACTGTGTCCTTTGCCTTACAGAAGCTTTTCAGTTTTAGAAGGTCCCATTTATTAATTATTGCTCTCAAAAAGACTTTTGAAACAAATTGACTCAAGAAGCAAGCTGGTGTAGGTATCCTAATATCTAACAAAATAAACTTCAAACTGAAATAAGTCAAAAGAGATTGAGAAGGACATTACACACTCATCACAGGAAAGATCCATCAAGACGAAGTTTTAATTCTGAACATTTATGCCCCAAATAAAAGGGCACCCACATATATAAAAGAAAGATTACTAAAGCTTAAATCAAACATCAAACCCCACACATTAATAGTGGGACACTTCAACACTCCACTCTCACCACTGGACAGATCTGCCAGATTGAAAACTTAACAGAGAAATAAGCGACCTAACAGATGTTATGACTCAAATGAACTTTATCAATAGCCACAGAACATTCCACCCTAACAAACAAGAATATACCATCTTCCCAGCACCCCATTGAACCTTCTCTGAAATTGACCATATACTTGGTCACAAAGCAAATCTTGACAGATACAATAAAATTGGAATAACCTCCTGTATTCTATCAGACCACCATAGCTTAAAGGTAGATTTTAACAACAATAAAAATTAGAGAAAGCATACAATCTCATGGAAACTGAATAATGCTAAACTGAATCACCAATGGGTCAAGGAAGAAATAAAGAAAGAAATTAAAGACTTNGTAGAATTCAATGAAAATGAATGTACTACATACCCAAACTTATGGGATACTATGAAAGCAGTGCTAAGAGGAAAATTCATAGTATTAAATGCCCACAAAAGAAGATGGAGAAATCTCACACTTGTGACTTAATAGCACACCTAAAACTCGAGAACGAAAAGAAGCAAACTCACACAGGAGAAATAGATGCAAGGAAATAATCAAATTGAGAGCTGAAATAAATAAGATAGAAACAAAGAGAACAATACAAAGAATCAATGAAAGAAAGAGTTGGTTCTTTGACAAAATCAACAAGATAGACAAGCCCTTANCCAAACTAACCAAAAGGCAGAGAAAGAGAGCATTCAAATTATCAAAATCAGAAGTGAAAAGGGAGACATAACAACAGACAACAACAAAATCCAGAGAATCATCAGGTCATACTTCAAAACCATGTACTCCACAAAATTGGAAATCTAAAAGAAATGGACAATTTTCTGGATAGGTACCACATACCAAAGTTAAATCAAGACCAGATAAACAGTTTAAATAGACCAATAAACACTAAGGAAATAGAAACAGTCATTAAAATCTCCCAACAACAACAACAACAACAACAACAACAACAACAACAACAACAAAAGCCCAGAACCAGAAGGTTTCAGTGCAGCATTCTACCAGATTTTCAAAGAAGAGCTAATTCCAATACTCTTCAAATTGTTCCACACAATAGAAACAGAAGGAAAGTGACCAAACTCCTTCTACGAGGCTATAGTTACTTTGATTCCCAAACCACACAAAGATGCAACAAACAAAGAGAATTACAGACCAATCTCCCTCATGAACATCAATGAAAAAATACTCAATAAAATATTGGCAAACTGAATTCAAGAGCACATCAAAACAATTAACCACCATGATCAGGTAGGCTTCATCCCACAGATGCAAGGATTGCTCAACATAGGAAAATCTGTCCATGTAATACATCATATAAACAGACTGAAAGAAAAAAACCACATGATCATCTCATTAGATGCTGAAAAAGCCTTTGACAAAATCCAACACCCCTTCATGATAAATGTCTTGGAGAGATCAGGATATAAGGAACATACCTAAACATAATAAAGGCAATTTACAGCAAGCCAACACCCACCATCAAATTAAATGGAGAGAAACTCAAAGCAATTCCACTAAAATGAGGAACAAGACAAGGCTGTCTGCTCTTCCCATGTCTAGTCAATATAGTACTTGAAGTTCTAGCTAGAGCAATAAGACAACAAAAGGAGATCAAGGGGATAAAAATTAGAAAGGAAGAAGTCAAACTTTCACTGTTTGCAGATGATATGGTAGTATACATAAGTGACCCCAAAAATTCTACCGAAGAACTCGTACAGCTGATAAACACCTTCAGTAATGTGGCAGGATTAACAATGTTAACTCAAAAAAAAAATCAGTAGCCCTCCTATATACAAATGATAAATGGGCTGAGAAAGTAATCAGAGAAATATCACCCTTTATAATTGTTAGTATTTTTGCAGTGCTGCGGTTACCGTTCGAGAAAAGGTCATGAGGCACTACAAAACCCAGTATCAGAGCTTTATTAGAAAATGGGGGGGGCAGGAGAGAAGGATACAGAGACAGAGACAGAGAGAGACAGAGCACATGTGCACATGCAGAGAGAGGAAGAGAGGAAGAGAGAGACAAGGAGAGGGAGGAAGAGGCGGGATTCCCTTTGCACATGCGCAAACTGCGAATGTGAGGTCACTTAGCTGGGGGAGTGGCCAGGAATTCCCACATTCCAGACTCTTTGCTTATTATAAAAAAGGCAGGTAAACAGGAGTGGGGGTGCCATGTCTCCCAAGAACTGCTTCCAGCTGACTAGGTAGGTGTTGGAGTTCTTGGGGGGTAGGGAAGGGGGCTTCTGAAGTAGCTAGGATGTCCTGGGATGGTGGGTTGTCCTCTGCTGCTTTGGAGTTGTCCATCTTTCTCGGCTTGGGAGTCTGGCTGCTTGTGTCTGAGAGAGTGCTGATGAGACAGAGAAAAGCTTAGAAAAAAGTTTTTACCTTGGGGGGGGGTCTCAGGGTGAGGGAGAGGGTCCCAGGATTAGTAAAGTTTGGGTTATACTTAATTTTGAAGCAGATCCATTTTGTCCTGATGAATTCAAGCTAGTTTCTTGAGCTTAAAGAAAATTTTAAACATATTAAGAAGCAGCCCAGACCCTCTTTGGTCTGTGGTGTAGATATCTTTGCACTGGTACTGTTTTTTTACTGCCTGGATGTATACTTGATGGCTCTTGTCCTTCAGCTCTATGGTGATGGACCCTGTAACAATTAACTGAGAAGTTAATTAGGAGAGGGAACCAGAGAGGAAAAACCAGAGAGGAATGAGGTTGGTACCTCATTCTTGGAATTGGTCCTCTGGAATTTGAGAGACACTGTGTATGAGGAGGAGAAGAGGCCCTGCTGACAAGTCTGGAGTAAGCACATGGGGGGAGCAAAATAAAGCTCCGATCTTGGCTAGAAAATCTCTTCCCATTAGGGGCACAGGACAGGTTGGCACAACTGAAAATGTGTGGGTGAGAGGGATACCCCTGAAAATACAGTTAAGTGGTGGGATCTGGTGAGGTGGGTAAGGCTGTCTCTATCCCGACAATAGGGAAGTGAGAAGGAGAGGTAGACCCCAGACTCTTCCAGGACTGAGTAAGTGGCTCCAGTATCCAAAGGGAAGGAGATGGATTGGCCCATGCTGTAATGGCTATCTCAGGCTCCCTGTGAGTCCATGGCCAAAGCCTAGGATATTTTGGTTGGATGCTCCCATGTCATGAGATGCATGAGGGCAGTCAGTGTCTCTTGGTGGCACTTTGGACAAGGACCAGTTTGGCCCATGTGGGGCAGGGCAGACACAAGGCTCAGTGGCCTTTTCTGCCACTAAAAACAGGGACCTGGAAGCCTTTGGGCAGCCGCCAGTCAGATGGCGTGTTCCAGCATTTGGCAGTTTTGTTTTTGGGCTTTGTAATTTTTCCCATGGTACCTTGAATGCCACAGCTGAGATTCTGCCTGTGGATGTGAGAGGGGTACTCTCTCCAAGATGGTTAAGTCAGCCCTGATGCTGGGAAGTTCTGAGAGACATGGAATGGATTTTACAATGGGGGAAATTATTAAGGCAACTCCACGTAGTTAACAGAAGGTTTATTTAGGGATTTAGGGCAACTTACAGTAAGTAAAGGGGTTGGTCACAGAGTCCAGGAGAGGTGAGGTGCAGTCCAGCGGTATTCTCTGGAGAACTCTTCTTGGTCCACCCTCTAACGTCCAGGATCCAAGAACCAAGCTCCAGCACGGACTGATCCCCCATCTTAATGGCTCCCCAGTCTTAACGGCTCCTCTCTCAGCTCTGCCCCCTGGGGGGAGGTCTGAGGTAGGCGTGGCAGTTACCAGAAGCCTCAGTAAGGATTATGCTTTCAGGTCATAGCTGGAACTGCTGCCCACTACAATTTTATTGCGTATAGTTCACTGGTTTGAGGACAGCCTTAGGAAGACTTGCCAGGAGGCAGTGTGTAAACTGATCTGTGGCTATAGAGCCATCTGGGTTATTTTAATCCCAATGTGGGTCTTAATTGGAAACTGCCTCAGCCCTGGGTGGGTGGGCAGGATTGGTTTGGTGAAAACTGTTTGCATGCTTCCTAGCCTGCTTTTAGACCTCTATATTTCTTAGGGCAGCTCGAAAAAGAGTAACAGGAAGAGTGAAAGTGGGAGCCAGAGTTGGGAAGTTGGAATGATCAGCTAGATACCAGGAGAGCTGAGTGGAAGTCAGATAGGCAGAAGTTAGAGTTCCTGAAAACCCACCCAGTATTGAATAGTGGAGCAGAACAGATAGGCTGAAGTTGGAGTTCCAGATAACCCGCCATTACCAGAGAGCAGAGCAGAAGGCAGATAGGCAGAAGTTAGAGTTCCAGAGAGGCCGCCATTACTAGAGCAGAGCAGAAAGCAGATAGACGGAAGTTAGAGTTCCAGAGAGCCCGCAATTACCAGAGCACGGAAGTTTTTTGGACCTGCCCAATACCAGAGAGCTGAATGGAAGTCAGATAGGCAGAAGTTCTTTGGAGTCAGAGATTCCCAGGGTTAGCTTACACNTGGGCAGAAGAAAAGACTAGGAAAGGTGCTTAGGTAGAAAGCTTGGAGATAAGGTAACTCTTTTTATTTGGCCGTTCCCTGCAGAAGTTAGGTAATTCTCGTGAAATATCGGGGTCCAAGCAGCCGTTAAGTGGCCATATTTCTCAGAGGAAGGGTGGGAGAAAGAAGCCTTATGTCCTATGACTGCAGCTGAGAGAGAGAAATAAAAAAAAACCCACAACAAACCAAGGCAAGGTCCTGGATGCTAAGCCAAGGTATATAAAGTAAAAAGAAAAGAAAACACAATGATCCTCCAACAAGGTCCCGGACGCAAGGAGGATGGGTCTAAAAATAGGCACAGAAAAAAGCAATGACCTACTACCAAGGTCCCTGACACTAGGCAGAATGGGTCTATAAACAGGCACAAGCCATTTTAAAGCTTCATCAAGCAAGAAATGGGGGCCTCTTAGCTGATGTAGGCAGTGACTCCCCAGGAGTCCACAGCATTTACAACTCCGTTGAGTCGGTGAAATGTGTGGACCCTACACATCCTGAGGACGCAGTGCATCTGACAGTGAGAAATATAACTCAAACTACAGTCATGGGAAGTGGTGAGGGGTTGGGAAGGTAAAACTCACCCCTGGCGCAACTGGTGTGTGTGTGGAGTGGTTTGGCAGCTGGGCAAATGAAAAAAGCAGCAATTGTGGGTAGAGCAGAACCTTGGCACAGGGCCCCAGGCAAGCGTAGAGAGTCCTGCAGCCAGGAGAACCTGACGTGTCTCAGCACCAAAATGTTAGTATTTTTGCAGCACTGCGGTTACCATGCAAGAAAAGGTCACGAGGCACGACAAAACACAGTATCAGAGCTTTATTATAAAGTGTGGGGGGGTGACAGGAGAGAGGGAGACAGAGACAGAGACAGAGAGAGACAGAGCATGCGTGCACATGCAGAGAGAGGAAGAGAGAGACAGGAGAGGGAGGAAGAGGCAGGATTCCCTTTGTACATGTGCGAACTGCAAATGTGAAGTCACTTAGCTGGGGGAGTGGCCAGGAATTCCAACAATAATAGCCACAAATAATATAAAATACCTTGGGGTAATTCTAACTAAGCAAATGAAAGACCTCTATGACAAGAACTTTAAGTCTCTGAAGAAAGAAATTGAAGAAGATACCAGAAAATGGAAAGATCTCTCATGTGCACNGATAGACAGGATTAACATAGTAAAAATGGCAATCTTACCAAAAGCAATCTATAGATTCAATGCAATTCCAATCAAAATCCCAACACAATTCTTCACAGACCTGGAAAGAACAACTTCATTTGGAAAAACAAAGCACCTAGCATAGCGGAAAGAATCCTATACAATAAAGCTACCTCTGGAAGTGTCATCATCTCTAACCTCAATCTCTACTATAGAGCTATAGTAATAGAAACAGCTTGATATTGGCATAAAAACCAACATGTGGAACAACAGAATTGAATTGAAGACCCTGACATTAACCCACACATTATGAACACCTGATTTTTGACAAAGAAGCCAAAACTGAACAATAGAAAAAAGAAAGCATCTTCAACAAATGGTGCTCACATAACTGGACATTAACNTGTAGAAGATTTCAAATTGATCTGTATCTATCACCATGCACAAAACTTAAATCTAAGTGCATCAAAGACCTCAATATAAAACCAGATACACTGAATCTGATAGAAGAGAAAGTAGGATATAGTCTTGAATGCATTGGCACTGGAGACCACTTCCTAAATATAATTTTCTGGGCTTTTGATCTGGGATTCTTCTCCTTCTTTTATTTCTATTATTCTTAGGTTTGGCATTTTCATAGTGTGCCAGATTTCCTGGATGTTTTGAGTCATGAATTTTTTTAGATTTAATATTTTCTTGGACTGATGTATCTATTTCTTATGTTATATTTTAAGGACCTGAGATTCTCTCTTTCATCTCTTCTATTTTGTTGGTGTTGCTTACCTAGATTTTCCATTTCCAGAGTTCATTCAATTTGTATTTTCTTTATTTTTTTTCCTTTTTCAATATTAAACAATTTTAATCATTTTCTTCAACTCTTTGTTTTTTCTTGGTTTTCTTTAATGGATTTATTCACTTTCTATTTAAAGACCTTTATCATCCTCATAAAGTTTATTTTAAGGTCTTTTTCTTGTACTTCAGATGTATTGGAATATTTTGGACTTGCTTTAGTAGAATAACTCAGCTCTGGAGGTTACTATTGGACTTGGCTGTTTTTGATTGTGTTCTCTCGTTGGTGTCAATGCATCTTGGTTCAAGATGATTATTGATCTAGATGCTGATTTCTGCATTTTCTTTGTTGGATGGGTGTATCCTTCCTTATTTTTATTTCTGTGATCTTCTGGACTCTGTGGGCTGTGGCTGAGCACAGGGTATCCACCCAAGTTGTGAGATGGACTTCTGAAGAACAGGGTGGCCTCTTGTCAAGCACAGCATTGTCTGCCAATATTAGGGGTTGGGACACATCTCTGAGGTATGGTAGGATTTGGGTAGGGTGGGTGGGGGCCAAGAGAGTGGAGGAGGTCCCTGGGCATGTATCCTACTTGGCATTCAGGTGGCTTTGTATGGCCTGGACTGATCAGGGTGCTTCTGGTGGACTTGGGTGCAGGATCTTATTTTTCCCTTTAGAATTTTTGTAGCCAAGAATCTTTCTTCTTAATTTTATTTTCTTATTTTTTTCTTTTTATTTAACTTTTATTGATTCTCTTTGGCATATACTCAAGGAATGCTCAATCATACCACAAGTACACATGCTCAACTATGTTCATAGCAACATTATTTGTAATAGCCAGAACATGGAAACAACCTAAATGCCCCTCAAGCAAAGAATGGATAAAAAAATGTGGTACATATACACAGTGTAGTACTACTCAGCAGTAAAAAACAATGGCATCATGAATTTTGCTGGCAAATGGATGGAACTAGAAAATATCATCCTGAGTGAGGTAACCCAGACTCAAAAGGACAAACATGGTATGTACTCACTCATAAGCAGATACTAGATGTAAAGCAAAGGTTAACCAGACTACAACCCAGAGCTCCAGAGAAGCTAGCTAACAAGGAGGGCCCTAAGAGGACCAAATAGATAGCCCTGTGAATGAGAAATAGATGAGATCTACATGAGCAAAGTGGGGGTGAGGGGAGCAAGGGAGGGCAGGGGATGGGGGATGAGAAAATAAGTGCACAAGATGGTAGAGCTGGAAAAGGGCAGAGTGGGAGAGCAAGGAAAGAGATACCATCATAGATGGAGACATCATAGGAATAGGGAGAAACAGGTGCTAGGGAAGATCCCAGGAATCCACAAGGATGACCCCAGCTTAGACTACTAGCAATACTAGAGAGGGTGCCTGAACTGGCCTATTCCAGTAATCAGATTGGTGAATACCCTTATTGTCATCATAGAGCCTTCATCCAGTAACTGATAGAAGAAGATGCAGAGATACATGGCTGGGTGCCAGGCTGAGCTCCAGGGGTCCAGTTGATGAGAGAAATGAAGGATCCTATGAGCAAAGGACATTGAAATCATGATGGAGAAACATACAGACACAGCCAGGCCAAACTAGTGGGAATGCATGAACTGTGGACCAATAGTTGTAAAGCCCTCATGGGACTGAATTAGGCCCTCTGCATAGGCAAGACAGTTGTTTAGCTTGAACTCTTTAGGGGGCCCCTGGTAGTGGGATCAGTATCTGTCTCTGGTGCATGAGTGGGGTTTTTTGACCCAGTGCCAATGGTGGAACACCTTGTGAGGCCTTGGTGCAGGGGGAGGATGAGCTTGGACCTGCCTCAACTGAATGTACCAGATTTTACTGACTCCCCATGGGAGGCTTTGTCTTGGTGGAGGTGGGAATGAGGAGTGGGCTGGTGTGNGGGGGGAGTCTGGGAGCTGGGAGGAGAGAGGAGATGGGGATCTGTGGATGGAATGTAAAATGAATAGAAAATTTCTTAATAATAAAAAAAGAAAATCCCNTCTCACAGATGAATTTGTCAGATATGCTAGGCCTGTAGGCCGAAGTTGTATCCAACATTGCAGAAAAACNTCCGGTGACTAGCCAGGCAGCCAGCTGTTTCTGTCATTCCTCACATATTTGGGAAGTCGCTTATTTGCACTTTCTGTTTAACTAGGTAATATTATTTCCTTCTTGGGTATCTAGGGGGTTGAAGATTAGATAGTTATAATTTTCCTTGTTAAAAAATTAAGAAAAGAAACACACTAAAGAGGTGTAAAGTGTGTAAGTTTAAAAGACATCAAAAGATAGTTTTTGGTTGGTAATACAAGTTAGGATAGAAAATGAATTAGATACAATCCTTTGAATTAATAAAAATAGGATAAATAATGGAATATTTTTACTGAATTGTCAAATGCAAATGGACTAGACATTGTTGATGTATTTATTGCCTGTATATATTGTATATAGTTGTTGTATTTATTGTATATAGTTTTTTCTTATATTAGTTATAATTTTTTTATTTCAACAAAAAAAGGGGGAAATGTGGTGATATTTTATTTGTGCTCTACAAATAAACTTTGCCTGAGATCAGTGGAAAAAGCCAGCCACTATATTAAACACAGAGGTCAGGCAGTGGTAGCACACCTTTAATCCTAGCATTCAGGAGGCAGAGATTCATCAGGCTCTCTGTGAGTTAAAGGCCACACTGGGAATAGAGCCAGGCATGGTGGCACATGCCTTTAATGCCAGCGTTAGTTAACCATGGAGGTCTGGAGGTCTATACAGACAGACAGGAAGTGATAGAGCTAGGTGGAAAGAGAAAGTGATATAACTGGGTGGAGAGAGGAAATAAGATGGCAGGGCACAGAAAAGGTATATAGGCATGAGTATACAGGAAGTAGCTCTCTCTTAGGCTGAGGATTTCCTAGTGGTAAGAACTAGTGGCTGGCTTGTTCTATCCCTCTTGAAAGTGGGATATGAAAGTGTCANCTTTCACCCCAATATCTGGCTTTGGATTTTTATTAATAAGACCATTTAGCAATTTGTGTTACATTTTAGCTTCTAAATACCCAATCTGTGTGGTTGTTTATAAATCCATTTACCACTGCATGAACTGGGTTCCTGGAAAAAATAATTTTACAATGGAAAATCCTAGAAATTATGTTAATCAACTCTAGTGAAACACAATGGAATTTTGCCTAGCTTTAGGATGCAATGTGAATTGTAATTTTTTTTTTTTTGGTTTTTTGAGANAGGGTTTCTCTGTGTGACAGTTTTAGCTATCCTGGAACTCACTTTGTAGACCAGGTTGTCCTCGACCTCACAGAGATCCACCTGTCTCTGTCTCCCGAGTGCTGGGATTAAAGGCGTGCACCACCACGCCCAGCAAATTGTAATTTATTTTAAGGTTTGTCTAGTGAGGCCTTTCCTAAGATCCTCTCCTTGGTAGCTTGAGCCATCTAAGAATAAGAAGCATGTTCAACTCCATGGATGCTGTCTGTTCCTCCATGGACTCTTTTTCAAATGCTTCATTTTCTCTATTCACCTGTTAGTGTGCATTTTCATTAACTGCCAATTGATCTCCCATCACAATTTCTTTTAGTTTTATAACCTTCCTCTGAGAATATTATGGAATTAGACTCTTTTAATGTCTTCCATTTAGATCAAGCCTCACCTAGAGAGAAGGCTCAGAAAATTAAGTTACTTTAGTGCCTAGAGTATAAAAGTCCTGTCAACATAAATTAAGAGTTTGGGGTAGGGTGGAGGTCTCAATGGGTAAAATATTTTCACAAGCAAGTAAAGTCTTGTGTGTTTGTAACCCCATTGTGCCTACAGTATGATGGGAGGTAGAAATAGGAAATCCCTGAACTGTGGTCTAGTTGTCTGAAGCAGCAACTAAGACCATCTCAAGGTTTATGGAGAGGACTGACATCTGAGGTCATGGCCTCCACATGCACCTTGGGGCAAGTGCACACCTCCACACAAAGATGATAAACAAGATTACCATTTCTAGAATGTGCAATATTTTTTGATTCTTTGGTTCTTTAAGATTATGATGCAGTTATTTGCAGTAAAAAACCAATTATTTTCTTTATCTTTGTTATGAATAAAATGGATTGACTCTATTTGAAATGAAAATGGCCAATTCTTTGAGAAAAGTACTTGCTCTTTATAGAAAATGTAAATAATTATGCTGCCAACTTTATGACTATGTTATTACAAGACATGCATTTCTTAGAAAAAGTTTTCTTTTTTAAAAGAAGCTACATTTTGGACAGGACTATCATAAAGGAACAGACTATACTTTGTATATCAAGAACATTTCCCTTAAAAAAAACAAAGAGGGGAAGGAAGCAGAGATTACCAAAGAGCTTACTTATTTCATGAGGAGAACTTGAACTTAAGGAGCTAGAGGCTTTATAGTACCTTAAGAAGTACAGAGGAATAAAGCAATGCTACTATCAGATACCAACAACTAACTGACCATTGCCACCAACACTTATGTGACAATCAGTGTCATCTCTTGGCATATACCAACTATTACAACATAATTTAACTTAAAATGACAAGATACATATTTACAAAATCCTGATTTGCCCTAATGCACAAAACAAATTTCAATCTCATTGATACTGAGAGCCTTGCACATAAGCTTTTATGCTCACATTTAATTATGGAAACAATAGTTCTATTCTAGCACATTTCATGAGAATACAATTTTGAAAGTAAATGGCGGAACTTGTATGTATATAAAGTTGAAAATGTGCAATGCAGGCAAAGGTCTTGATAACCTGTAAAAGTTAGAATCTAAATTCCTATGCTTTATGACTCCGTCAATTGAGCTGAGATTTCCTGATTGAAAATATTTACTCAAATTTTGTCTGCTATATTCTTCCCACAACTGTGTTAATGCCTAAGACAGTAATTTAATTCTGATTTTCAACTTCAACACGGACTTCAAGTTAGCAGTATCTAGATAACATTTATGTTTGTTTCTAGAATTCTGTCCTTTTAAAAATATCTACAAAAATTATTGTAAGCAAAGTATAAAACAATAAAAAATTTACATAATAATTACCACTACTTAGAACATTTCCCAGAAATATTAAATGTTCAACAGCCTTCAGTAAATATGTGATTATGCATTTCAGCTCCTGAGATATACCCGATCCTCTGTATAGAAATGAAAGCTGCTACTAACTGCATTATGACTATCTATCTATCTGTGGAAGAATGATCTAGCAAGACAGAGTTCTTGTAAACATTTCAGGAATCATATGATTTTGCTTCCTTTCTTGCAAATAAACTTAGTTTCCTATTTTTTTTTTCATAAAAATCAACTTTATTGAATCCAGAAGTTAAACTTGGGACATCTGTACTCCATTAGGCATATTATATGCTTTCAGCATGGTGTACTACTTTGAAATTGTGGCGCTCTTTAACACAGAGTGCACTAACCCTTCACTTTATGGAGCCTTTCCTCACGGCACCTTGCATATAAATTTTGTTTGTTTATTTATTGGCTGGTTGATTGGCTGTTTTTTTTAAATTAATTAATTTATTTATTTTTACATTAAAAAGATCTTCCACT
>LZPO01117889.1:8463-25582 GCA_001675575.1 Neotoma lepida
TTCTTAGAGACAGGGTCTCTCTCTATGTAGTTCTAGCTGTCTTGGAATTCACTGTGTAGTCAGGCTGGCCTTGAACTCACAGAGATCCTCCTATCTCTACTTCCTGAGTGCCAGTATTAAAGACACGTGCCCATCCACCATGCCCATCCAGATACATTGTTTTAAATAAAATTCCTCCTGGACATTACTGAAACACTAGCATATTAAGGATTCTGAACATTCCTCTAGTTAAAGAATCCATTTATGGAGGTCAGTGTTCCCAAACACAGGTAAGCAGATTTTTTTTTCCATCTACTCTATCAGCCTGCCAAGAAACAGTTTATGACAAGCTACCCTGTGTCCTGTATCAAACCTCTATCAACCAGTCAATAACTTCCAGCTTTCCCCCAATATTAAAGTTATGGGTAACAGTAGAAAAAGATGACTCTTAAAGAATCTTAAAGAATCGTCTGCAGTCTAGAGATATTATGGGGCATGTGGTGTACCAGGAGTGAGCTAGGAGTCACCACCTAGCAGCTGTGGAGAACTCAGCCCTCAGTTCTGTTGATTTGAATTAGGTGTGTAGCCAGTTTTATAAGGGAGGAAAGTCATAACTTAGTTTCAGTGAAATTTTGAAAGCCTCATGCAGAGTCTCATGCAGGGTCATAGACATGTCAGTATAATTACCACACTTTGTATTTTATTGACAGAATAATAAACCTACTTTGATCTGACAAGCATACCAAAAATTATCTGTGTCCCATCATGTCCTTGCAAGAGAATTTGTAAATTACTCTGTTCATAATGTTTTCATCTATAAAACAGAGTAACAGTAGCTGTCTCATCCTGATATTAGGGCTAAGTGAGTGACATATTGTATGTGTGAGAGCACTCAGTGCATATGTACGTGAATATGCTATGCATATGTGAGTATAAATACAGTGACTTAGATTGTGCCTATATACATTATTGCAGTGTGTTTGCTCTGATTGTATTACTAAATTGTGCTTAGTGTGGATTTAGTCAATAAATGTAAGAATGCGGTTACATCAACTTCCATCATTGACATTTGCTTTTTACTCCTGAAAGTGAAGTACGTGAATTAAAAACAAAAACAAACAAACAAAAAACACAAAGTTCTCATTTGATTTAAGGTTATGTTTTAAATACAGTTCTGCAAAAATATTTATTCAGTGTGCAATAATACTGCTAACAAGGGTTAAATATTATGAAGCACTTACTGTGTATCACAAAACCCATTGCAGATAATACTATCTTTCATAAAAGGAATTTGTATTAGTCAGGTTTCTCTATAGAAACAGAACTTATAGAATGACTATCTATTTAGAAAGGGGATTTAGTAGAGTGGCTTACAGGCTGTGGTCCAGCTAATCCAACAATGGCTTTCTACCAATGGAAGGTCCAAGAATCCAGTAGTTGTTCAGTCCACGAGGCTGGATGTCTAAACTGGTCTTCAGTGTACACCAGAATCCTGAAGAAGTAGGCTGTAATGCGTGTGAAGGAATGGACCTTCTAGCAAGAGTAGGCAAGCAAATGGAGCAAGCTTCCTTCTTTATGTCCTTTATATAGACTGCCAGCAGATGGTATTGCCCATATTCAAGAGGTATCATCCCACTTCAAAAGATCTGGATTAAAAGTGTGTCTTCCCACATCAAAGAGCCAGATTAGAATTGGATCTTCCCACTTCAAATATTTAATTAAGAAAAAAATCCCTCATAGGTGCATCCAGTCATTTGGATTTTAGTTAGTTCCAGATGTAGTCAAGTTGACAAGAATAGCCATCACAGAAACTGACCACATGTACAATTCAAACAAAAGATTATGGTTTCTGTGTCAGAGGAGTTATCAACAAAGAATATTTTATATAGAAAATTTACTATGTGGAACCCATTGTTGTAGATGGGACTTTTTTATTAATTAAGTTTGCTCTTTGACAATTTCTTGCATGTATATAATATAACATCTTTACTTTCATCCGTCACCCTCTCTTACCTCCTTTCTGTCCTGTCATCCTTCTTCCCTCCTCCCTATAGATCTCTTTCCCATANTTGTGGGGNNTTTTTGTTTTGTTCTGTGATCTTTTGGTTTTAACCAGGATTATCTATATGGCCACAGGTTTAGAACTGAATCCACTGAATCCTGGTAGAATCAAGATTGGGTACACAACTGAAGACAATGAGTGTCCTTCCCAGAATCCATCAGGAGTTCATCAGGGAAGGCTAGGGCCCTATGGGTCCATCTTTGATCTCTGATAGGTTATTGACAGGCTCAGATTTGTACAGGTCCAGTGCAGACAAATATAGCTACTGTGAGGTCAGGTTTGCAATGGCTGTATCATGTTCTGAAGATAGTATTTTGCAGCTCTTCTTCCTGTATTCTACCTCTTAAAATCTCTCTGCTTCCTTTTCTTTGATGTTCCCTGAGCCTTAGAGGGAATGATAGAAATATCCAGTTTAAATATGAGCACACAACTATCACTTATTCCTAGCACTTTGAGCAGCTATGAATATCTGTACTCACTGCTGTTGACTATGACTATGTTGATTCAAGAATGAGTAGCATTTGCCTGTGGATATAAACATCAATGTTTAGGATGTAGTTAGACACCATGGTACTTTAGCTAAATAACAGTGGTAAGTTACCCCTAGGGCATGTGATCTCAGTGATGATTGTTATCCAGGTTTATGGTTCCATGTAGGTACCTCCTGCGGAGAATGCCTCAAACTCAATCTGAGCATTGTTGGTTGCCCCATAAAAATTGTAACAGTATTGCACTGGTAGACTCATCTTGCCTGGCAGGTTAGCATTGTGGTTTGTAGGGTTCATAGCTGGGTGAAACCATTGATGCCTTTTCTCCCAGCAGCCTGCGTAGCAGCTTCTGGCAGTATAGAAGCTAGCCAGCAGCAGGATGGAAACTTCCAACTCAGTTCTAGCTGATTTCTCTATATCTTGCAACCCAGCTGTGTGGTGTCTTAAGCAATAGGATCTTATCATCTGGTTCTTGTGAGCAACCAAAAAGAATTTCAGGAGTCTGTCTTGTTTTGACAATCTCTGGGGCCTTGTGGCCAACGATTCATGAAGAGTGCTACACCTGGCACAGGGACTTGTGTTTAATAAACAGGTTTCTAAGAGCAGCATTATCCAGCCATTCAGATACCTCCATCCTAACTTTTTAAAAACATGGTTTTAAGGTTTTTTTGTAGATTTATTTTATGTATATGAGTGTTTTGCCTGAATGTATGTATGTGTATTGTGTGTGTGTTACCTAATGCCCACAGAGCTCTGAAGAGGGCATTAGATCCCCTGGAGATGGAGCTGTGGATGTCTGTGAGTTACCATGTTGATGATGGGGATCAAACCTGGGTCCTCTGCAAGAACAATTGTTCTTAACCACTGAGCCATCTATCCAGCCTCTTAACATGTTTTAATTGGCTTACAAAGTAGTAGGGATCCATACNGCTTTTTCACATACCTTTCATTTTGGTTAACCTTCCCTCTCTACCTCTTCATCACCCCTTTCTCTACCCCCATCTTTTCTATCTCCTTTCTATCTCCAGTATTCCCTGTCTCTTTCATGTCACCAGTGTCATATAAGCCACCCTCCCCCTAAGGCACTTATTCTCAGCTAGCACTTTTCTAGTTTACTGGCTTCTACGGGTCCAAGTTAAATGGACAAATTTAGTTTCAAAGTTAGTATTGGGTGGGATTTTCTAAATCTAAACTTTGTATTTTGGTTAAAAAATATGTATGCTTGANAAGAGGAATTTTCTTGAATTCTTAAAAGCCCTTGTATAGTTATTAATAGAGTACAAATTTACACATCAATTTAATTTTTTAATTCTCTTGATAACAAAGAGTGTAGCTGATAATAATCTTTCCAAAGCTTAATAAAACATGTAAATGGGAAAGATCCTGTACTCACAGTGAATTGTCACTGATAACCATGCTCCACTTTATATATATAATATATTATTTATTATACTATATATAATAAATTATATTATATAAATATCTTTCTTTTTTTTTGAAAACTCTCCTTCCATTTCCACCAAAAGAATACATTTTACTATGATGCGTGTTTATAACTACTTAATTATATTAAGAATTATATTAAGTCTCTTTATTGTTTTAAGTTTTAGTATTTGAGAATGCTCATGAATGACTTACTGGACATTGTCACCGTCAGAGAGCTCAGAAGGAACTGGCTGATATCCAAGGGTCTCTTTCATGAAGACAGTCATTCTTAGTATTCATTACCATTTTTTGTTGTTTTCTATTTCCTTGCAAAGTTGAATCAAAAGAAATTCTGTAATCTGATACTTGGAATAATGGTTGAGTTTTGTGATAATCCAAAGACCTCTGCTCATGTCAATGCTTGGCGAGGGAAGAAAGACTTAACTGCTGCCAGTCTTTTAATTAAATTGTGGAGAAAGGAGGAAAAGGAACTGGGAGTAAAACGTGATAAAAATGGCAAGATTGTTGGTAAGTGTGTTCCTAGCTCTTGGTAGAAACAATTAGAGGTGTATCTCTGGAGTTTTAAAGAATATAGGAATATGAGGATACTTACTCCATTTTATGGGGTTCTTCAAACAAGATACTGAAGACTTGCTATCATAAATTGTGAATAATTGGCATCCAAGGGGATAGTTCTGTCAGTAAAGTGCTTGCAGGACTGGAGTTCTACCTCAGAACCACAAAAAAGGTCAGGTGTAATCCTAGCTCTGGGAAGGCAGACTCATCTCCAGGGCTCACTGTCAAGTCTGCAGAACCAAATATCCCAGGCCAATAACAAGACATGTCTCAAAAACAAACAAACAAACAAAAAAAACAGAATAAAAAAGTGGACAGCACCTAAGGAACAACTACATAGGTTGTCCTCTGGCCTACTCTCTCTCTCTCTCTCTCTCTCTCTCTCTCTCTCTCTGTGTGTGTGTGTGTATGTGTGTGTCTTGTTAATAAAATAAGAAATTTTGAATAATTAGAAGAAAATTAAGTAAGTTAGTAGTGGGTTCATTTTTATAGAAAATTTTAAAACATGATATTTGACTATATTTCTTAATTCAGAAATTAACGATACTTCCTACATAAGTTTATTTGGATTTCTTGCTTTTATAACTAGGTTCAATGATGCTTCATTTAGCAACAAAACTTTATATATAAATAAAGTGTTTGACAACAATCATTACGGTATTTTGTGTGCTAATGTTTATATATTTTCCTCTTTACACAAAAGAGATTGCTTTCTAGTAAAAATAAGTCAGGTATTCATCAATTTTAAATGCCGTATACTAATAAGGTTGATGGAATCAAAGTGTGTAGTTGACTTATAGAGTCTNTTACTTCTTCTGAACCTTTCACACCCAAATTGTCTTTTTAGCAAAACTGTTAGCAATATCTATTATTAAATAAAAATACATCAGTTCAAATGATTTCTGCCTCTAATCCCTTTTTACTATCTGAGTTTTAAACTAAAACATGAGAAAGCTTTTCTCTTTATGGCATAATTTATAGAAACCGATCAAAATTGTTGTATCATTATTGATCTGACATTATCCCATCTCTAAAACTACATTTGACAAATTTTTTACATTCAATTTTCACCTTTAGAGAAGAGATGGCTGTACGCTGGAGAAAGGGCTCAGCAGTTAAGAGCGCTTGCTACTCATCCAGAGGACCTGAGTTTGAATCCCAGCAGCCTGGTCAGATGGTTCACAACTGCCTATACCTCCAATTTCTGAAAGCCACCACCCTCTTGTGGCCTCTGCTGACACTCTCATACATGAGGCATACACACACCCAGGCATACACACATAAATAAATCTTTAAAAAATTAAAACTATAGCTGTGGGGTTTTTTTCCTTTTGAGATGGGGTCACCCTATGTAGCCTCTGCTGTCCTGAGACACTCTATGTAGACCAGGCTGGCCTCAAACTCAGAGATTCACTTGCTTATGCCTCCCAGGTGCTGGGATTGAAAGCATGTGTCATTATGCCCAGAGTAGCTGTAATTTTTTTATCTTACATAAATAAGAAAAATGAAAGCTGTAAGTTTTGCCATAGAATGGGAAAAATATACTGAATATGCTTTGAAAGTAGTAGCCATGGCCTGGCAGTGTAGCAGAGAGGTCAGTAATAGAGTGATTGCTTACCAGTCCTGGGGTGGACTCCCAGAATCCTTTTTTTAAAAAAAGAAGAAGAAAGAAAGGAATAACAAGGCATTATATTTTTGTTTTAAATTTTAAATATATATTTATGTTTTGATCTGTTTTATATATAGAATAAAATATCAAATATTGACTGTAGTTTTTATCTCTCCCTTCTATGTTTCATGATACCAATGATTAGATACAAAGAAACCTCTATTTACTAGTTTTCAAGAAGAACAAAAGATCACACCCCTGCCTGCTAACTGCCCATCTATTGCAGTTATGGATGTCGCTGAGAATATCAGAGCAAAAATTTATGCTGTGTTGGGAAAACTGGGTAAGAAACCCCTGAAATTCACAAGACTTTCTGTGTGATGAGTGTTGCTGCACTTGCTTTCGCTGCAGAGTNGACGTAACATGCATGAATAAAGTCCCTTTGTACAATAAATGCGTGATTCCTCGTGACCTCAGTGTCCAGGTTATAACTGTGGCCAGGGTGTAATATATGAGAGAATAATTTGTTAAAAGTTAGAATTTTGGAATGTGAAACCTGAAGAGAAGTTCTTTTTAGATTTCCAGGCAATTTCAGTGTGTAGCAGGACCATGAGCAGTTAATTCAGATATTCAGGCTTAAACATTAGCATTCTGAATTATCTCANTTTTTAAAGTCTTTTCTTTCTATTAAAGAAAAAGATATCATTTTCTCTTTAGTTTCTGATAGTAATACTCTTTATGACCATGGTCCAGAAAGAATGAATTCTTGCTAATGACTGTGTAAGGATAACCTGCAGAAGGATTGGTTGTGGGAGTGTATGTTTGCATTTGTTTTTGTAATAGAAATACAAATCTTGAAAGTATTTGCTCCCATTAAAATAATTTTCTCTGAACAAACTTTGATAGATTTTGAAAACTTACCTGGCCTATCTGCTGAAGATTTTGTCACCCTCTGTATAATACATAGATACCTTGATTTTAAAGTAAGTACTGTTTTAATAACTTAAAATCTATTAGATCAAAAATTAGGAATAAAATAAATTGGGAAATAAAAGATGTGTCCATGCCGGGCGGTGGTGGCGCACGCCTTTAATCCCAGCACTCGGGAGGCAGAGGCAGGCGGATCTTTGTGAGTTCGAGGCCAGCCTGGGCTACCAAGTGAGTTCCAGGAAAGGCACCAAAGCTACACAGAGAAACCCTGTCTCAAAAAATAAAAACAAAAAAACAAAACAAAACAAAAATAAAAGATGTGTCCATAACTGGAACAATTATTCACAGATTCTAGTATTCTTTTTCTGTTTTTCATATGATTATGATATAAAACCCAAACCATTCTTTGCATTTCTTTTATGAGACAAGATTTTATACAATGGACACAGCCACAGTGCCTCACAGATATACAACAGAATAGTTGTTCATAGAAGCTGACCAGTGGCTGTGACTGCATGCACAAAACCTGCACAAGAGACAACCAAAGTCCCAGAATGGAGCAGGGAGGTGGTCAGAAAATTCCACCCCTAGCTGAGGAGCTGTTGGCAACTGACAGCTGCTTGGAGAGGGAGGGTCTGTTTCCTTTGGCATGGTACCCCCGCCCCCGAAGAGGTTACAGGTGCTCCAGTAGCTGGCCCTACACCCATACATGTACTGATAGTACNAGGTGGATTCCATGGGTTGGCTGTTTGTTCTAAAAGAGAACACATGAAACTGAGAGGGAATAGTGGGGAGAGGTCATAGAGGAATGAGGAGAGGGAATGGGCTGGAATTGATAGATACATTATATGCATGTTTGAAATTCTCAGTCAGGCCAACTGTTAGCTTAAAAGAGAAGGTGAATATTACGGAGTCATTCTGAAGTCTAATGGGATTTTTAAGATCTTTACTGTTTGGAAAGCAGTGCAGCCAGAGTTTAGCAAAGTTATTGCTTATTAAAGTGTTACTACTTACCAAAGTATTCTTTATTATTTCTTTATGTCATTAATCAAATCTCATGTAAAAACAACCAGATTGCTTAGTTCTCTGCTAAGTGAACTGAGTAAATAAATGTTCTTGAAGTCCCAGGAAAATTTTCTGAAGGAAACATTTTATTTCAGTGTGTATTATGTATTTGGATGTTGTGAATGAAGACGTCTTTTTTCAAATGAAAGCAAAATCAGGTTGTATTCCTGTTTTAGATGATATAACTGTTTCTCTATTTCTCGATATAATTAATATCTTACTTTCAGAATATGAAATGGATATTTTAGCACAGTGAAACTGTTAAAAGCCTGAGATTCGGTTATATGCCTTTGCTAGTAGGTGAAGACCAGGATCCCTTTTCTAGGAGTCACACGTCCCAGGCTCTCACAATGCCTCCCCCGACTCCAGATTCAGCATGACCTAACCTTCAGTAGAGAGCTGTAAGGAGTAATAGCATCAATACTTCAGAAAGCCAAGCTTGTAAAGCCATTTCTGCAGCTAGAGAAGGGAAGTAACTATAAACCAGAATACTCAGATGTAGCTGGTGCCTCTATCATTCTCAGCACGTCTAACTTATTCCCAAGAAGTAAATTAGGAAAAGCTTAAACATTAACAAGATGACCAGTACATAAAGAATTATGTACAATTGTTTCACTTACTTTTGTTAATTTAAATTTCTCAACTTAAACTTTGCCACAACAGATTGGAGAAATATGGAATGAAGTGTGTGAAGAAATAAAATTGGAAAAGTTAAGACTAATCACTTCAGATAAAATGTCTTTGGAATCTATTATAGCAGCAACAGAAAATATTGGAAAGATGGTTGCTTCCCTGCAAAGTGAGATGATTGAAAGCCAAGCCCGCCAAGATGTGCAAAACGAACAAAAAGTATATGCAAAAGTAAGCTAAGGATACCATTGAGACTTTGAGGCATGAGGTGTTAATTTCAGTGTGTAAAGTAGATGAAGTTATTCCATAAAACAGATTTGTCTTATTTGTGACTAGTTCGACATTGAATTATTTTTCTTTGTCTAATAGTTGTTTTCAGTGTCTTTGTGCTAAGAGTTTAAAATCTAATCACTGTTTTCAGTGTTGGTTTTGCATTATAATTTAATTTCTTGTTTTCTTTTTCTGTGTGTATATGTGGTATATGTTTGTTTACACATTTATGTGCATGGAGGTTTGTACATAAATGTGGAAGCCAGAGGTGGATGTTCAGTATCTTTCTTAATCACTCTCTACAAGGTTTTCTCTGAGCTCAGAATCCACCAGTTCAGCTCGATTGATGGCCAGAAAGTCCCAGAGATCCTCCTGTCTCTTCCTCCCCATTACTGGGATTACCAACATAGGCCGCCATGCCAGATTTTTTCTGTAGGTTCTGGAGATATGAACTCAGGTCTGCATGCTTGCACAACAAGCAATTTACTGGCTGACTTATCTCCCCAGCCCTGTAACTTGATTTCTATATGCTTATATTTTACAAAGTAAAGAGATACTTGACACACTTATATTCTTTGAAATGTCTCACAGGGTTCTAAAAGTTGTAACCTGGTTAAATACATACTTTTAAGGGGAGCTTGAGAGACAACTCAGTGGTTAAGAGCAGCAGCTGCTCTTCCAGAGGACCTGGGTTCAGTTCCCAGTACTCACACGGCAGCTCACAACTGCCTGTAACTCCAGTTCCAGGGGATCCAACACCCTCAAATAGACATNAATGCAAGCGAAACACCAATGTACATAAAATAAAAAAATTAAATATATACTTTTAATATATTCTGGAAGTTTATCTGTAATGGAGATGAAGTTGTCTTTCACACCTCATTCTGTGACAGACCTTTACTGTTTTGCCATCTATAGGCTTATCCATCCATCAGCTTCATCCTCACCTCAATTCCAAAACACTATGAGCATTGATTCTATACATGCCTATGTAAACTGCTCTGTCTTTTCTAAACAGAGATGTCAGCCAGGAAAATAGCAGCCTTTTCCCTAAAACTTTGCACAGGTGAGAAACTGAAACATTGTTTGTTTGTTTGTTTGTTTGTTTGTTTGTTTGTTTGTTTTGCCAACTAAGAGGCATTTAAACAATGTCATCCATAGACATAGAGATGTCACCACTTTGTCTTGGTTCTCTATGAATAGTTAAGCACTTATGGCTCCTTGAGATGATTTCCAAAGTGTTGTCTATTGCCTGATCGTTCCACATAGACTATTGAATGTTTGATTCTACGGCTTAGGACCTGTGTCCATGCACCAGTGGAATGGCATTCTGCAGCTAATTGCTTTCAAGTTTTGCTTGCACAAAGTTTTTATGACATGAGTGCTGCTGTAAGCCAATCGATCTGCTCAGAACTGAGAAGAAAAGATGGAACTTACACTGCCTCTTGACCACTAGTTCTTTTTGTAACCTTTGTTGTTTTGACTGAATATTTATTGTCATGCCTCTGTTCCCACTTTTTTAAGCAGTTCTTAAGTAGTCCTAATAATATCATATTTATAGTGGTATTATGTATATTTATATGATACACACATACACACCGCTGGCATGTATCTTCTGATTAGACATTTGATGGGGAGCTTATTAAGAAATAGAGTTGTTGAGTAGTAGTTGCCCTTCTAGACTGCAGTATCACATCAAACTAGCAGTCTCACAAAATTGCTTACCTTGTTACACTATAGATTAAAAGTAGTTTTGCCAATATAATTTTGGCTAAACTAATGATTAGTGACACCAGAATCTCTTTATTTTCGCCTGTGCCTTTCTCTTTAAATCCTGCATTTAGTATTCTCTGGACTGTAGTGTCTTCATGAACAGGAACTGTGTAAAGCATTCAGTCTTGCTGAAAATGCTTATTATGNAAATGTTTTCAGCAGTTCGCTTTACATTCCGTGGAACGTAGTTCAAGCTTTACCACAAAATGAATAACTTTTCTCGTTTTAAGACTTGTTTGTTTGTTTTTTGAGGCAAGGTTCCTATGTAGCCCTGATTGTCCTAGAACTCACTTTGTAAAGCAGGCTAGCCTAAAACTGAAAGATTTCTGCCTACCTCTGTTTCCAGAGGGCTCAGATTAAAGACTTGTACCAACATTCCCCAAAACACTTGTTTTTAAAATTGTTATGTATTCTAATTTCTTTTTTAATCAGCCTCAATTTTCCTTTAGCAAAATGGAGGCACTTCCTTTAAAATGGAGACTTCCAAGTCCTTTGGTGTGTTTCATAGAAACTGAAATTCCTAATGTTCTTATTTGTTTCAGATACAGGCCACACATAAGCAGAGGGAACTGGCTAACAAATCCTGGGAAAACTTCTTGGCTAGAACATCAAATGCTAAAACATTGAAGGTAGGATCTTTAAAGCACTTCCAGTTATATACACCAACCAGCCAGTCTTAGGGACGGAGTTATACACACCAACCAACCAGTCTTAATGATTGANGATTTTTTGAAGAATGAATATTTATTTCCACTTTTCTGGTAATGTTCTGTAGGATAGTACCACTGTTAGATCCTTGCCTGCCTCTTAGACTGACAACTGAAAGCACATTTTACAAATGAAAAAATGCTGCTTTCTATTTCACTTGACTTAACCCTGGGAAGCCAGGATCCTGTTCCTGAACAATGAAGATGATAGCCAGGAGTAAGCCAGGGAGAGCTGTGCCCTGCTCCCCATCTGAGCCTTCCTATTGAAGGATCCCATTCCTTTTCTTTTAAAAAAAAAATATTTTTATTATGTTCATTGGTGTTTGGCCTGCATGTACGTCTGTGTGAGGGGAGTCGGATCCTCTGGGCCTTGAGTTACAGACGGTTGTGAGCCTCCCTGTGGCTGCTGAGAACCCTGGTCCTCTGGAAGAGCAGCCAGTGCTCTTAACCACTGAGCCATCTGTCCAGCCCCCAGGATCCCATTTCTATAAGCAGCAGCATGGGGAATAGGAAAGCAAATGTACCTTCTCTGTAAGGACCATCCATCATGTGTTACTAGTAATTAATACTGTTTTCTTTCTAATTTAAAAATCTCCAGAAAGCAAAAAGGCTCCAGGAAAAGGCTATAGAATCCTCTAAATACAGTGAACGACCACAAAATGCAATATTTCACCAAACAGTTATTAAAGGTCTTAACACAACGGTAAGATCATTTTTTCCCACATCTCTTTCTTAGTAGATAAGAAGTTTGGGCTGCCAAAATGTTATTTCTAGAGGAACTTTTGCCTCATATATTTTGCTTTTGGTTGTTCAAATTTAACATCATTAAGGCTGTCTCCAAGATACATTCCCCCTCCCTTCACCCCATCCCCCAGTGCTAGGTTAGAGCAGACACAGCCCCCAGGTTTCCTAAGAAGTTGCTGCCAATGCTGGTCAGTGCATTGGTTGCATCTTGCTTGTAGGATAAGCCNCTTCCTTTGCCTGGAAGTAGACCTGTGACACATACCAGTGTTCTTAGTTATTTCTGTTGAGCACAGTTTGTCCCTGGCCACAAAACTAATGAGTGATAAAAGAATTCAAGCTCACTTTCTTGTCACCAAAGTCCTTATCTTTCTCTTATGTCACACCATTTCTGTTATACTTGGATACTTGGTGTCTTTTCCAAAGCAAACCATAGGTATGTGGGCTTTTTGTCATCAAAAAGGGTTATAAGTAGACTTTTAGATGTGTGGCTTTTCCTTTTCCAGGTACCTTCAGGTCGGGTGGTGACAGTGGAAAGCACTCCTGCCCGCTTACTGGGGGGGCCTCTGGCTGACACAGACATTGCTCTTAAAAAACTACCTATTCGAGGAGGAGCCTTGCAGCGGGTGAAAATGAAGACTCTGTATGAGCCAAAGAAGAGCGTCCCCATCTGAAGTGCTCCAGAACCTTCTTGAAATATTCTACCTGGAACTTTGTAGCTAAATATATTTTTACATACAAATATGAGGCAAAATTTAGAATAACTATTTTAGTAAAATATTATAAAATTAAAGTCAGGATAATATAGTTTATTTTTATTGAAAACATCAACATGTGTATCAGAAAAGCGGTCACCACTGTCTTTGGAAAAACTGTTAGTCCCTTAACTGAAATTGTAAAGTTTGTTTATCAATTAGGACTTTTGGCTAGACATCAACTACTTCAAATAGTCTATCCTAAAGGACATTGTATGAACTTTGTAATGTAGACTGTGGGCACTGCTGGACCACAGGGCTGAAACTGACTCAGCAGGGATTTCCTCCAGCAGCCCCACCTTACGTTCTTCCAGTAGAGAAGAGTGGATGCATTTTTCTCAATAACTTGTGCTGCTCATTCTGCATCTTGGAACCATTGATTGGCCACATGAGCACCTCACCTTGAAGTCAGCCAGATCTGAGTACTCTTTGCCCTTGGAGCCATAAACAGTCCAAAATCATCTAACATACCTGGATGGAGCCAGGAATCAAGATGCTATCATCAGAAGAACACATGAACACCAGGAGCAGCAAATACTATGTTGGGGAAAATAGAAAATAAATGTATCTGTTATAAAAGACAGTGTCAGTCACAAGCTAAACAACAAAAATAAAAATGCAGATACAGATGGTTTTACGGTTAATATATAAATTTTCAAAGTGGAGCTGGACAGATGGCTCAGTGGTTAAGAGCTCTGGCTGTTCTTCCAGAGGTACCCAGGTTTAATTCCCAGTGCCCACATGGTGGTTCACAAACAACTATAACCCCANTCCCACAGAATCTGATCCCTCTTCTGGTCCCCTCAGGTCCCAGACACTCACGTGCATNGACATGCATGCAGGCAAAACTCCCATATGCATAAAACAGATAAATAAAATTTTAAATTAAGTAAATAAAAGTTTGAAGCTATTTCTAATGCTATTTCTCTAATGGGGAGGTGACAAGCAGTGTGTGGGGGAGCAGATAGAAGGACAACATGAGATGATGTTCATACAAACAGCACCAAATAATGCCTCATTTCAGTCTCAGACATACCCAGAATCCTTGTGTAGTGTCCATAGCTAAGAGCAATGAATCGTCACAGCATGTGTAGACTATGAGCTTCCCCAGACTTCTGGTTCCCAAAGGCAAGGGAGAAAACATGTGTAATTTACTATTATGAGCAACACCTCAGTAAATAAGTTAGTGGTGGTGGCCTTGACTCTTGCAGCCTTTCCCTTGAGGTCTTCAAATGCAACAATGCACTGACCCCAAAAGAAAGAATCGGCCCACAAGATACTANGCAAGTGATGCCAAGCAATGACAGCACGTTAAAGTAGTTTAAATATAAGTAATTATAGCTTTTCTCCAGTTATAAGGCATGAGTACCATGGTATAAATATAAACATGTTATTGGGAAGTTGATATGATTGAGTTGAGTATCAGTTTTGCACATAGTGCAATGTTCTATCTCCAGATTGATTTAGACTGGTTACCGTCAGGATTATCTAATGTCTACAGACTAATGCTACTCATCAGGAAGAGAGAAGGCAAAATAAGACAGGTTATTTTCTAGCAGATATTTACCACATGAAGAAGTATAAGCTGATGGAAAGAAGTAATAGTGCTTACTGCAGAGACCATAGAGATGGTAGACAGATCTAACACGTTTGTCTGGTACAGTTCCAGTCATCATACAGTGAGCAAGTGAGACCACCTCTCTGATAGCATCACAAACTTTTCTGCTTTTCTTTCTTTATACCCTGTTCACGATCCTCTTGAGTCCTAGTGGATATGCTGTCTAGGCTGCCCTACCTGAGAGGTGGGCAGAATTTTCTTCCATGAGTCAAGCTTTCAAACTGAAATGTGTACTAATCAAGTAAATAAAACTTGTGTTTGGGAATCANAATTGATTCCTGTTTGGTATCCTTAAGGTCTCTAGAAATTCATCAGTTGTGCATTAAGTTAAATGAATTCTGCATAAACCCAAACCCTAATGAAACAGAGTTTGAGTCTACNATAGTACAACTACAAAACAAAAATGCTGGCTTAAAAAAAAATAGTTGACTTCATCAGATAATTTGCATAAAGCAAGAAAGAAAAGTAATATGTTCCCATACCCCTGCTCCTCAACACCATTTTGGAATTCTTTTAACTTACATTTTTATGTCGTTGAACTGCTTTTGAATTTATTTATTATGTTACTGTTTTTCCACCTTTTGTCTGATTGTGATGAAAACTCTGAGCATCAAAGATTGTGTCTAGATTGTTCATCAATATTCCTCTACCTCAGTGAGTATTTGCTGAATGAATGAATGACAAACAGGATTGAGTTTTTCTATACAGATGAAGACAGGATTTTTGCAATTTACTGTGGGGAGAAGATGCAGTACTGAGTGAATATGTGTTGTTGATGTTAGTACAGCCTATTATAGTGGTATTTGCTCCGCCCCTGACCATGGGCTAAGCCTCTGTGTGTTTACTTGGGACCAAGCAGCTTCAGGACGTGGGTGGGAGAGATTTGTCCCAACCGCGAGGTGGGGCAGGACCAGGGAAACTTCCAACTTCCAGCATATCATGGATCTCAATGATTCAGACCCATGGGAATGGCGAAGACTTCCCTGGGTCAGGCTCAAGGACATGGCAATGCTTCTCCCTGGACCATGTGTGAACATTGACAGTGTATACAGAAAGCATCAACCACAGCTTTCTCCTCCTTGGTGATCATAGCCCGAGACTGCTCCAGGACCGAGACCTCTTCCTTGTGCTGTACCTGAGACATGAGTTTTCTGCTCACACAGTAGGTGCCTTCCGTCAGAGGGAACACATCCCAGCGATCCTCGCTTTTCCCTATGTNTATCTGTCCTTTCTTCATTCCCACATCTTCCCAGTCAGATTTCCAGTAAGAAGCAATTCAGGATGTGGCAATTTCCTGGGAGAAATTTTAACATGTCTAAATTATTAAAATTGCTTACAATGAACTGTTCTAAAACAATGCTCATTTTAGCAAGGGTTTGTATTTTAAATTTTTTTTAGAATGTGTGTGTATGTGTTTACATGTGTATCACATGCAAATAGGGACAAGAGGACAGTTTGCCGGAGTGTCTCCTTNGACCATGAGGGTCCTATGGATGGAACTCAGGTCATCAGCCTTGTCGGCAAGCACCTTTACCCACTGACTCTTCTCTCCAGCCCAATGCCATTATTTTTAAATAATCTAGTGTAGCCGAATATAATTTAGGAGCATGAGGAGATCATTTNTAATCTATTTAGGTTGAAAGGCTAACCACTAATTTTATTAAAGCTGAAATGTTTATCATTGACTAAATAGAATTTTTACAGTTACTATGAGTGATTGATGACAACTGTTTGGACAAAGTTTAGACCCAGATTATATAGTTTTGCTTTATGGCACTGAACTATTGAACTGTCATCATTTGTGCACAGATTATGAAAGCCATTCAATTGTTCCCAAGGAAAACCCTGATACCTCTTCAGCCTGCCTTTAGAAAATGGATTTTAGTCATCTTATTAGTACTAGCTGATTTCCAGAGCTCAAGGCTCCTCCCTTAATGAGCAAAATATTTTCAACCTAAAAATATACTGGACCTCCAATCTCATTCTGTTTGTCACCCAGCTAATATATTATTATGCAAAACTTAGTTACATGAAATAATACTTATGTGGTGGTTTGAATGAAAATGGCCTGATAGGCTCATAGAAGTTGCACAATTAGGTGTGACCTTGTTGGAGTAGGTGTGGCCTTGTTGGAGGAAGTGTGTCACTGGCAGTGGGCTTTGAGGTTTCAGAAGCTCACCCTAGGCCCAGTAACTCACTCTCCTTCCTGATGCCTGAAGATCCAGATGTAGAATTCTCAGTCCCTCTCCAGCACCATGTCTGCCTACACTCCACCATACTTCCCACCATGACAATAATGGACTAAGCCTCTGAAGCTGTAAGTCAGTCCCAATTAAATNTTTTCCTTTATAAGAGTGCTGTGGTCATAGTGCCTCTTCACAGACATAGAAACCCTATCAAAGGCAACTTGTCAAGTAGTATTTGAAAAGCTAAGAGGTTTGTTCATTTTTTTTCTTTTTTCTTTTCTTTTTCTTTCTTTCTTTTTCTTTTT
>LZPO01117891.1:10354-21818 GCA_001675575.1 Neotoma lepida
AAAAAAAGAATACAGCTTCTATAGTCTTCCTATAGGAGCTGAAGGCCAGCAGCTCTGCAGAAATTCTTCAGGCCTTCAATACCAAATTGGGAAGGCTGAGGCATCCGACTGTGAAGACTATGCAACCACTGGTTCTCAGCTTCTCCACTGTGGGACTATCCAGACTGTATTGTGTAAACCAATCAAATATATCTCCTTTTAATATATATTCATTCTATTGCTTGTGTGTCTCTAGAAAAACCCGACTAACACAGCTTACAAGGGAAACCAGAATATGGAAAGAACCACAGTGAGGGAGTGGGAGGCAGAAGTGCCATTGCAGAAAGAGGACTGGAAAATTCTGTTTGGCCAGTAGCCAGAGTAAGAAGAGGCATCTTGAGACATCAGGGTACCAGGGTGCGTCAAGGGAGTCCTGAGAAAGATGTTGCCTTAATGGCGGAACAAATTAGTTCTACACTAAAATTGTCTTAGCCTATCTATCAAAGTTAAAAGTGGCATTTGAAAGAATAAAACTATGCCACATAACTGCTTCCAAGAAGAATGTAGCAACATCTTTTAAATGAGTGCATCTAAAGTGCCCTAAAGTATGACTTATCAAAAGAAATTACTCAGCATGCCAAGGAACAGGAACATACGACCCATAACCAGTGGGGAAGGTGAATCAATAAAAAAGTCTCAGAAGTGAGTCAGATGATATAACTAGTCAGTGAGAGGGTTAAAACAGGTATTGTAAGAGTATTTGTGTGTGAATTCGTGAGCATTCAGAAGCTGAAAGAAGTATGTATATTGCAAGGGGTGAATTAATAAAAGCAAACAGTCAAAGCAAATGTGTGGCTGTGAATCCTACAGTGTATGAAACAATTATACTGTGGAGGGTGAACCAGAAATTAGCCATTTCAAGAAAACATCATTGAACTTGAAAAGAAAGTGGTATAGTTGAATCATGTGGTAATTTATTTCTTAGATTTTGAGAATCACTCCTGATTTCTATAGTGGCTAGAATTTACAGTCCTCATCAGCAGTGTATAAGGGTTTCTTTCAGTGTATAAGGATTCACTGAATCCTTATCAACAATTGTTTTCTTTATAATAGCCACTCCAACTGGAGCAAGATCATCATACAAGGCAATATAATCTAGATTCAGAAAGGCCAAAATCATATCTTTTCTGTCTCATTTGTGGATTCTGTTATATATGAGAGACATGAGNATAGAGAGGAGATTGGAAGGAGAAAAACTATTGGAATGGTAAGGGGAGGGTATGATCAAGGCACATGATAAAATAGAAAGATAAATTGTCTCTGTGAAGCCCAGCACTATGTAGAGTGAATATTTATAGTTAAAATGTAGACATTTTCAGGCAGAAGGCATAGAGTACAATAACTACATTAGCGATTCAGTTTATAATTATAGCTAAAGCTTCTTAAAATATTATTAATCACTTAAACATAAATGTGCAGTAAGGTTTATTAAATATCTAAAAATAAAATGCATGACAATGACAGCAAAATGCTCCNAGGAGCAGGTATACAGCTGTAAGGCTTGAATCAATGACAGGAGGTTCCACTCGGTGTGATGATAGACTGGTGAGTCAGAGACATGTAATATAAAACCTAAAGTGAATACTAAAATCCCCTAAATGAGGTGTAGTTAGGAGGCTGGCGAGATGGCTTAGGAGTTAAAGGCACTGTCTGCTCCTCCAGAAGAACCAGGTTTGATTCCCAGCACCCATATGTCAGCTCACAAGAATATGTAAGTACATTTCCGTGGGATTCAACACCCTTTTCTGATTTCCTTGGATACCAGGCACTCACATGATATACAGACATACATACAGGCAAAATATTCACATATATGTAATGCTTTTTAAAAAATTTAAAAAGGATACTTAGTATACCAACAAAGGAGATAAGATGATCAGTAAAATGATACTCAATTCAACAGAGGAGAGAAAAGATATAAGGAACACTTGGGAAACTAAGCAAGAGTACATTTTTTGAAATCAGGCATTTATCCACATTAATGAGAGTCCAAATATACTGATTAAAATATGCATGTAATCATATTGGGAAAATTGATAGACCGTCATACAGACTGATNTGAAGTAAAGACATAAATAAATAGGGAAAGGGGGAGGGAAGTATCCAAAAACTTAAAAATACCCCATTATTTTATCTAGCTCTACCACTCCTGAGGTCTGAGGGACTCAAAGTTATCACACCATGGAGATAACTGCACATCCGTGCTATTGCTGGTCAGTCACAGCATCCAAGATGGAATCAAGGTAGGCATCCATCAATGAATTCATGGATAAAGAAAAGACAATACGTGTACACAAGAGAGTATTATTTTACCACAAAGAAGAACAAAATTGTGTGATTTTTCAGGAGAATAGATGGAACCAGAGGAAATATTTCAGAATAAGAAAGATAAATATTTCATGCTTCTCTTGTGTGTGGAATAGAGATTAAATAAAAACCATGAGAGTAGAAAAATGATTGCTTAGGAAGAAGAGAGGGCCTAATAGGAGAGAGATGTGAATATAATCAAGATACATTATGTATATGCATGAAAATGTCATAAGGAAGTTGGTTATTTTGTACAATTACTATACATATATTAATAAGTAAGAGTCTATAGACATCAAAAGGATGGCAAGAGACAGTTCTCTGTTTGCCTGTGATTTTCCATTCCATCAGTTTTAAGGACATTTGTCTCTGGACTCAGATCCTATCTGCATAATTTAGGAGGAAGGCCCCATTTTTAGATTTATCCAATCAAGTCTATTTAGTAAGGTCACAATCAGAGGCAACAAGACATTTCTTTATGGGAGACTATTTGACCCAGTTATATGCGTTATTGTTCAATTTGTGCATAATTGTAAGTAAGGCACAGTATTAGTGAGGGGTGACTCCAGGGGCCAGATGGTGGAGGCAGGGATTAATGACATGGGGACATAGGCACATGTTGCACAAATCCTAAATGGTCTTATAATAAAAACCNGGAGCCAGATATTGGAGTAAATGCTGAAAGATCAGAGAGACAAAGGAACAAGCCACAGCCACTTCTCACCTTGCCAACTCCATGAATCCTCTGACTGAATGCCCATGAGTCCTCAGCCAAAAGGGCTTAATTCCTGTCTCCTCCTACCTTATGTTCCTTTCTCTACCCAGCCATATCACCTCCTGTTTCAATCTTCGTAGTGCTGGAATTAAAGGCGTGTGCCACCACTGCTTGACTGTTTCTCTTTTAGACTGGATTGATCTCATGTAGCCCAGTGTCTTGAGTTCACAGAAATCCAGATGGATCTCTGCCTCTGCCTCCCAAGTGCTAGGATTAAAGGTGTGTGCCGCCACTGCCTGACCTCTGTGGCTAACTCTGCAGCTGGCTCTGTCCTCTGATCTTCAGGCAAGCTTTATTTCTTAGATTACAAATACATCACCACAGGCACATTGAGGGGAGATAGGAAATGTTCTTTATCTTGATAGTTTTTTTTTTTTTTTTTGCTGCTTGCTTGTTTGCAAACAGTTGCTAAGCTTACCATAGTAGATCCTCAAAATCAGTACATTTGTTTTGGATCATCAGTTCTTTGTTTTAAATAACTGAAAATCAACAGATTTCAAATAAAATACGGAAAGGAATGTTACCACTGCAACTAGATCAACTGGGCTGCACCACTACTTCCCGAGACCACCATGTATACAGAAAGACTCTGAAGTGTGGGAGAGTGGAATGGTGGGAAGGAGCTTCATGATCAGTTAGGGAGCATTTCTTTGCTTTTTATTTAAAATACACTTAAAATATTTTTTATCACACTAATTTATTTACTTACTTATTTACTTACTCTTTCTCTGTGTGTTGTGCATGTGTGCATGTCTTCTCAAAGTATGCTTTGAATGTAATATACAATTTCTACTCTCTGAGTCAAACTTATTTAAGGAAATTGATGGAGCTCAAACATGCCAACAGCATAGACACATGTTCACACATCCTCACACACCTGGGGAAGAGTCTCCGTTTATGATTGTCAGGGTCAGCACAGTGTGTCTGCCTGAGAACTTTAGTGGTGTGGGGAATGTGAAGGATGAGAAATACATTTTAATTAGTTACTTATATTTTTTCATGGAAATGGTTTTTATGTAATTTCACATATGTATATAATGCATTCTGATTATTCTCACTCTCCTACTATCTTCAATCCCCTTCCCATTTCTGCATACCATGAAGATCTTTCAAGAAACATTGTCATATTTTGAATATACTAAAAAGTGTTTGAACTTATATCTGAAAACAAAAATCATGCAGAGTACTGGAATGGCATGTGAGGTCTGATCTATGTCCACACTGTGTAATGTGTGAATCAAGTCACATATATGTTTCCTCAGCTGTCTGCCTGTTCTTCATGGTGAAAGCACTCAAAGATCTTTCTCCTCACTGTCAGAGATGTACAATGCATTACAGTCATTTGTAGGTATTCCAATGAAGTGTTTCCAATACCTTCTTGCTTCCATCTACCTGAAGCTTAGCTGATTAGCTTCCTTCCACATCTTCCCTCTTCTGTGCTCCCTGGACTCTAGTAAGTGCCAGTCTACTCTCAATTTCAGTGAGAGCAATCTTTTCCTTTATCAGTTTGATTCTGGGGATGAGTCTTCCTGTGCTGTTCAAACTTGCAATCCTTTAGCCTCAGGCTCCAGAGTCACTGGGATTATAGGCTTGTGCCACCACATCCAGCATAAATCAACTTCTAAGATTCACTGTGGATGAAATCATGTGGCACTCTGCACATGGAATATTTCACATTTCACATAACATAATTATTTTCTAACTCCATCTACACTGTTGCAAGCAGCACAAATCCAGGTTTTAGTAGATAAGTAGATGAATAACATTCCATTGTTGTATATATTACATTTTCTTCATTTTTAAAGATTGACTTTTACACACACACACACACACACACACACACACACACATATGAGTGCCTACAGAGGCCAGAAGAGAATTGTGAGGTCCCCTCTAGTTGTAGTTACAGGCAGTCATGAATCACTTGACATGATTGCTAGAACAGAACTCAGGTCCCCTGCAAGAATGGTGAGTCCTCTTTACTGCTGAACCATCTGTCCAGCCAAACAGATTATTTATCACTTAAAGAATACATTGGTTGATTCTTTATCTTTGTAATTTTTAATATGTATACCATACATTAATAAGACTAATTAATAAAAATTATAAATAAAATGTTTACTATCATAAACACCGTTCAGAGGTTAGACCGGAAGTGACTAGGGAGCAAAGTAAATGAGAAACACGGACTGGGAGAGTCAGGAAGCATTGGCTAGTCAGAAATGTCAAAGTTCTTTGAAGGAAAAGTAGGTGAGAAAGAAAGGGTCATAAGTTATGCTCATTACTGATAGCTGTGGCCCTCCCAGAGGCTGTACTATCTTCTTTCCAGTGGACACATGTGCTATCTATTTGTTTGGGCTATGTCTTGGTGGAAACATCAGAGCACTGTGTTTGTGATGCCTTCCCCCTGCTACCTATACCAGAGGACATTATAAGCACTGCCTCTTCTATCACCCCAGAGCCCCAACCAAGATTGACACTGGTAGAGAGCAGAACCCAGCATTATCCCAGGAGGGCCACATCCCAGGACTGAGAAATAAATCCAGGATAGTGGCATTTTGAATTGCACCCTTTTGCATATTTAACTTTACAGTTCAAACTGATAAAGATTAAGCATTGAGAAAGACAATGTAATTGCAGCCTGGAAGCAGGGTGCTGTGCAGCCTGGGAGCCAAGTGGGAGAGTGGNTGAATGCCAAGTCAAGGGCAGTGGGGAGCCATTCAAAACTGTAGTCAGAGGAGTAGAGTTGGAAAGAAAGTGTCAACTAGTGATATTGCTGGGAATGGACACAGGGGAAGAGTGCTCGGGCACTTTGCCATCAAATTGAAGGATGAAATGTGTTGTGTTTCTCTTCTTGCCCTGGCCTCCCAAGTAGCTGGGATTATAGGCTTGCTCAGATTACAGGCCTGCAGTAAAAGGCTTAGTTCTGACATTTCTAATTATTAAACAAAACAAAAAATAAGGCTCAAGTTTTCTTACTATCAAGAAAAATCAGTTGTTATCAATTGCAAAAAATGAAAATGATTATGAAAGACAGACACGATGTTTTATATAGTCATATATATGCATGTATAGATGTACACAGACATGGCTTAGCATCCACTCACAGACACTTCTGAGGGACTCAGCTCAGGCAACTCCTCAGAGATCACTAGTCTTTGAACCTAGTGATGCTGCGTCTATGGCTACAGCTGATCAGGACAGAGCTGGACACATGGACCAAAAGCACCAAGTGCAGCAGGGGCCTAAGGAAAGGGTGAGGAATAGCAATGGAGAAGATCTTTGNTACTCCTTGATAGGCCACTTTTCTCTGGTTTTCTTTTATTTACATATGACTTTTATGACCTCAGGTACAATGCTATGGAACAGATCTCTAGAATTTTCCTTGCTAACTTGATACTCTAGGACCACCCATCAGTAACTCCCAATTTTGCCACTCTGCTCAAGGCCCTGGAGAACATGACCATATCCCCATACTGATTCTATGAACTTGCCTAGTTCAAATTCTCATTCAGTCAGCATCATACAGTATTATGTTTATGTGACTGGCTCATTTCTCTTAATGTAATCTTCTCAAGGTTCACCTACTTTTGTGTGTACAATAAGACTTTCTTTTTAAGGCTGAATAATATTACATTTTTATGCCACAATTTCTTTATCCATCCAGCTATTAGTAAACATTCAAGGTTCCATTTTAAATATTTATTTAGAAGGCAGTTGAACACTACAACCATTTAGCAGGTTCTTCTCCAGGGCTTATGACCCTTCCAGCCATGGGTTCTTGGTTAGGTTTAGAGTACTAAGCATGAGTTCCCTCCTATTGGGTAGACCTCAAGTCCAATCAGGCTTGGTTGCCTCCAAGATAGTAGTGCCAAAATTGCACATCTTTCCAGGACTGGTTATTATTATAGCTTACAGGACTTAGAGCAGGATAGAACTGTTGATAACTTGTCTTTCCAAGCATGTTGCATAGCGTCTTTAGACTCTATGAGAGGTCTAGCCACCAGAGAGGAGGGTTCCAGCTCAGCAACAGTTTGATTCTTCCACATCCTCAATTTTGAGAGTTTGAGAAGAACTGGTGGTATGTTTTCTTCTAATATTTTATGGAATTCATCCTAGATGCTATCGGGTCCTGAGCTTTTCTGGGTTGGAATTCTTTGGTTAATGATTCAATTTTCATATTAACTAAAGGAATGTTCTTATTTTTAATATCCTCACAATTGAGTTTTGGCTGAATTTCTATGTCTAGAATTTGTCCATCTTTTTACATTTTCCAGTTTGTCTTGCATATTTTTTCATAATAGTAGTGTGTGTATATATGTACATTTCTGAACGTGTGTGTATGCATTTCAGTGTATTCTGCTCTATAGTAAACCCAGAGCCCTACACATGCTGAGCGTGTGCTTTAAGACTGAAATACACTGTAGCCACACAATAGTATCATAGATCCTTTTTAGGCTTCTAGCACTGGTTTTAATTATCTCATATTTCATTTATGACTGTATTTACTTCATTTTTTAAAAAAATTAATCTAGGATTTGGTCTGTGAATTTTCTTTTCAAAACAGCCAAGTTTTAGTTTTATTGACTCCTTTTTTTCCATCTAGTTAATTCTGTCCCAATATTTTTTCCTTTATTACTTTTGCTTACCAAGGGCTTGATTGAAGTTCTTTGCCTAGATCCTTCAGTTGTATTTATGGGTCATCTGTGAAAAATCCCAAATTCAGTGATTGTTCTAAGAGCTCATGAAGGGAATGGTGACTCTGACCTCTACTACATCTACTTTAAAATGGTATCTGAACTATGGAATAATTATTTCAACTTAAAAAAGAACACACTGTGATTAATGAAGATTGGATGATTACACTAATCAGCTGATTTTATAAGTCATGAGTTATAATTTTTTATGTAGCCTTCATTTTCATTTTTAAATATTTTGAAATATATCATATGAGCAAGCAGAGGTATAAAGCACATCATAATATTAAGTGAACATGAGAACCTTGTGTGAAGGTTAAGAAATTTGACACTGATATTTTTTAGATCCACCTGCCACCTGCAGGAAGAGATCCATTCTTATCTGCTTTACTGGAAGGCTCTGCCATGCCAGGCTTTGCCCAAGTGATTCCTTTTCATTGAGAATATGTCAAACAGTTTAGTACACATATATGGGTGTATATGTGTGTGTATGTGTGTCTGACATATACACACATATATACATTTATAAATATATATTCTTAAATATTATAAAATTAGCCTATTTTTGCATGCTCTAGAAATTGAACCGGACTTTGTATATTCTTTCATGATTTGGTTTTTCTCCCTTCTTTTACTATGTTTTAAGATTCATCCTTGTTGAACTGACTTGTTTTCATTGTTATCTCACTGTATATATTGTTTAGGATTTATTTATGTTACTGGTGGATATTTAAGAACTCATTTTACTTATGAGCATTCTGGTGCCTGAATCTTAATGTACAAGCATTTCCATAGGCCATGCCTCCTGAAGTGGAGTGGCTGGACAATAGGCCAGATCCTTATACAACCATAGGATCATCCAACACTGCTGTCCAAATGGATTAGGATGATTTTCTTCTCAATGTGACTATCCTTTCCTACTCTGAAGAAAAGATATATTTTCTAGAATTATATTTGGTCATACTTTTTCTTTCATATTGAATCTTAAATTCCCTTTAAATCAGTTTTATAGGTTTTTCTTAACTGTTCAGCACTCTTGTCAGTGATAATCATCCTTTTCTCATGAATCTATAAATGATAATTACATTTTTCATAAATAGTTTCTGTTTTTACCTGCACATGCTTCTCTCTTCCCAGTTCAGTCTACTCTATTCACCAAATCTCTATAGCCATAGCTGCAGAATTTATGACATGGCTACAACTGGAGACAATTATATTAAGAGAATTAGGTCAGACTCAAAAAGACAAAGATCACATTTTTTTCTCTCCTTTGTGGATCACAGAATATATATGTGTCTATGCAGGTATGTATTATATATATGACTTGTCCATAGATACAAAGCTATCTCAGGGAGTAAAAGGGACTAATGGCAGGGAGTGAGAAGGTTAGATAGAGAAATAAACTAAAATTGCATCGTGTGCTTGTATGAAAATGTCCTTATGAAATCCAGTGCCAGGTAAATGTGCTTGCTGGAAGTGTAAGTTTGATATACAAGACCCATTAAAATGGAAGGAAAGAAGAGTCTACTTGTAAATTATCTTCTGGATCTACACAAGTGTGCCTTGGGATCTGCATGCACATACATGTGCAAACACACACAATAAATAAATGTAATAAAATCTTCAAAAATTAATCTAACAAACATGGGGGCTGGAGAGANGGCTCAGTGGCTAAGGGCACTTACTCTGGCAGAGGACACAGGTTTTTTTTCCTGGCACCCACATGGCAGCTAACAACCATCTGTAACTCCAGTTCCTTGGATCCAATACACTCTCCCGGCTTCATGGGCACCAGGAACACATGTGTATACACATACATTCTGGAAAAGCATTCATACACATAAATAAATTTAAAAACCTTAAAATTTAATCTAAAACATAACATGTTTTTATTGTTGGAAGAAGAGTGTTGGCCTTTTTGAAGGTTCTCATTTCTTCCACATATGTTTTGGGGCTTAGTAAGCTTCAATAAATAGTATATTGGGATCAATTGTAATAGTGTTTGTTGATTTCATGGTATTGTATTTTCTTTGCAATATCAAGGCCATGGTAACTTTTCATTTGTCTACCAATTAAAAAAAAATAAAAAGAGGGAACAAAGTTGTATGGTTAGGGAGGTGGAGATGAGTCTGGAGGAGTTGGTGGGGTTGGATATGATCAAAATAAATTGTATGAAATTCTTAAAGAATTAATAAAGTATTTTTAAAGCTTAAAATATTCCTTAAAATTCCAAAAGTAAAGAATTTCTTTCAAGCATTTTCATTGCTGCTTCTGTTATGAGTGTATCTGCTTACACTCTGTTCACAATTTTATTATTTGTAACATAATTCATGTACCAATTTTGTACTTTTACTGTTTAGGTANACAAAACTAAACTGAACATTTTAGTTCCAGTAGTTTGAGCTACTTAGATTTTCTAAGAAGAAAGTCTTGTGATAGACAAAGTAATTTGTATTGTCCTTGATACTAATCTTAAATGTTATCTCAGCTTCCTGGCTTAGTGCATTTCTAGACAGACCATGAAATAATTCTGGACTTCTGTTGGTATATATTCAAAACTATTAATGATGACATGAATAATTCTATTGAAATATATTCATCATTTTTCTCTGCCCTGGAAAAAAATTAGTTAAAACAACTTTAGGCAAAGCATTGTCTAGTGCATACTTTTGTTAGAGTCATTCCTAATGACCTTGTGATACCATCATTGTGATAACTGCTTTCCAGGTAGGGACACTAATTTAGGGGACTGTGGATTCTGCATGAGCTGTTTGAGCCAGAGGAAGCACATTTCTAGGGATGGGTACTTGAAAGTTGTAACCAAGCTCCTATCTTTTTCTCTGTTTCCTAATCTTCCAGTGACATGAACAGCCACCACTACAAGCATCTGTGTCCAGGACCCGAGCTGCTCAGCCATGCCCTTCCTGCCAGGATTAGCTGACTGTCTGAAGCNGTGAGCCAAAAGAAACTTTTCTACCAGGTGTTTTGGTCAATGTGAAGCAGATGTAATAATAAGCATAGACCTCCAGCATAGAACAGAAGATGCTAGACGGTCTTTCCTTGACGTGGATAATAAGAGAAACATTTTCCATTATTAATTGTTAACACGTTGCTTATTGTACCTTTTTCTATAAATCAGGTATCTTTTTATCAGGTTTGCTTGTATTAGTTTTGCCTAGTGATTCTCTAATAACAATGATCTGGGTGCTAAAATGTTATAAACTTATTTCCTTTCCATTCTGGAGGCTGAGANGTTAATGGTGACATCGCAGAGACTTTTCTGTGCACATCTAAGNTGTAAACGCTCTCGAGGTTGGCACTNACCCTGGATAAAGAGGCATAGAACAGAAGATGCTGGATTAAGAGGCATCCTAAAGACTCCATTTTAACCTCGTNGGTTCTTTGGAAACCTTATTCCCCATGTTGCTTCCCCCATAGCACGGGTTAATAATACATCAGATGAGATTTCTGAGGAATATTGATTGAAGAGAGTGGTATACAAGTNTGACCCAGGATAGGTGAGGAACCCAATAAAATGTGTTTTCACTTCCCTAGACCTGCTATAGCTGCACCGAGGGAGAGCAGGAACTGTGAGTTAGAGCTACCTGATAGAAGCTGTGTTCATATGCTCTGAGCTGTAACACTC
>LZPO01117891.1:27104-38227 GCA_001675575.1 Neotoma lepida
CAGTAATAAGCCTGAGCTAATGGCCAAGCAGTTATAATTAATATAAGCCTCTGAGTAATTATTTTATAAGTGGCTGTGGGACCGTGGGGCCTGGTGGGACCCAGACTTTCTCCTATAGAAATGCCCAAGTTAAATAGGTTGTATGCTACTTTCCCCTAGGAAAGGGCTCAGGTGTCAGGGTGTTTAGAAATGTAATGTGAATTACATATTATTTTATNCTTTATAAAAGCCATACATAAAATAAAAATATCTCAATAATTTGAATAATATATTTTATATACTCTAAATATCATTTATATGTGTAGTTAATTCAAGCTACACTGAAATAAGTCACACTTTCAGTTTCTGTTTGCTCTAAGTCTTCAAACTCCACCTTTACCACATTCCAACTCTGACTAGCCACATTTTAAATGTTCAGTAGACACATGGGACAGTCTAAACCCTGAGGTGAAGAGTATCTCACAGTGGTTCCAGAGGCTCTTAATGATCTGGAGTTCCTTGGTGCTGTGAACTTTCCAGTCAGCTTGAAGCTTGCAACCTATCTCTCTCATGGAATTTTCTGCTCAAATGACAGCAAAGCATATTGCTTTTAGGGAACCACGGGCTACAGGGTATATCATAAGCCTGATGACTTTAGCATGAGAACTATCAAATAATTATAGTCAGTGGACAGACGGCATTTCTACAGGGTTCACTGCAGATCTGTGGCTTTTGCAAACTTTGGGATTCCAGTCTAGGTTTCTGACCCCACATGACTGGGCCAAGGGGTTAGACTTCCCACAGCATGAACAAAGCAGCTCTTGCTCGCTCTCCTAGGACTCACTACTTTTGTAACTCGATCAATTTGACCTGCTTTATCTTGATTTCCTACTTTTGGGGTGGGGCTATTGGCTGTCTCTGGTCTCCTAACCTCAACTCTGATCCTTGGCTTCCTGAGTGAGATTCCTAGAACTTGGAGTCAATCTCTGGCCAACTTCCATGCTGCCTATTTAGGTCATGCAAGTTATTCCTGTTTGGTATAAATACAGGAGTCAAATAGAATGTTGAGTTGATCGGCCTGAAAGTCTTTAAGATAGACTCACGGCAGCTTAAACAAGATAGACTTTTGTTTCTTCACTGTGGGATACCAAAAGGCAGAAGGCTCATCTGCTGAACAGGACTTTGTCAGAAAAATGTTTGCTATCCTGCCTTCCCCANGTTATTGTCTCTTCCCACATGGCCTGGCAGTTTCTGTTTCATGTTCTGTAGGACAGTCTACAGATACAACATGCATAGCAACTTTCAGTCATTACTGATCATCAGTCTTTTCATACAAATGGGGAAGTTCTTGAAGAGATATAAAATAGGTATTAGAAGTGGTTTCTTACAGACCCTTCAATAAGGATAAGTGGGACGTGGAAAGACTATTATAATTAACAGTAGAGACTTTACTTTGAACAAGAAAGCTCTTGTTGACTATGAAACAACACTGTATTGTCTCAAAATATTTTTTTTGTTTGTTTTATGACTCTGGGCCACATTTGTCTTATAGCTTTGGTCTTCCTAAGTTAGACTATTTCACAATTTGAACAAATTATTCCATGTTATTACACTCATTTACATACCGCCTATCACCACTATCCCCATGAGTCTGGTGAGAGAAGAGGTGGGTTGTAAGGCGCAGGTTAGTCAACAAGGAAGAAGTGCCTGGGTGTGAGTGGTGTGGGCAGTTGATAGAAAACTTTTCATCTCTGGGAAGACAGCTGCAATAGCCTCCACTGAATCAGTATATTCACTTCTTTTTTTTTATTATTGTTGTGAGCAAATATCTGACAAGCAACTTATAGGAGGAAGGGTTCTATTGGTCCACAGTTTGGCAGAGAAGGCATGGCAGGGGTGGGGCTGGTTACATACCTTCCTCAATCAGGAATGAGAAAAAGAAGGATGCTGGTACTCAGCTTGCTTTGCCCATTTTAGTCAGCCCCAGAGCCCTGCTTGTGGGACAATGGTCTCCTCAATCAGACCATATCTTCTCTCCTCAGTTAAATCCCTCTGGAAACACCCTCACAGACAGAGCTAGAAGTATATTTCTGTGGTGAATCTAAATCCAGTCATGTTGACAAGGAAGTTTGACCATCACAGATTGCTAATGTTTTAGAAAAGGGGCAAGTGCTCCAATAGATCTTTTCTGAATCAATGTCCTATATTGTGTTGCTTTCTTATTACAGCATCCTCTGATGCTCCATTTCTGACATCTCAGAGTGAAGTGTCACGTTGTGGGCAGGAATGAGCATTGTTCTTCTGGATGCATATGCACCCTTCTGCCCCATCTCAGATTGAGTCTTGTGTACCTAGTATCTCAGGAAGCTCTGTTTCCTCTCCTGCAGTAGCCTGCAGTTGCCATGGTACTGCTGGACTGTCTCCACTTCAGTCTAGATTGATTCTCCAGCAGTGTCAGAGGTGACAATGGAGTTTGTGGCTGCTGCCCTGAAGCTGACCCTGAAAATCTGCTCTGCTTTCTTGATCTAATGAGTTGGAATGACGCCCAAAGACATCTTCTCTCAGAATTTTTTAAAATTTCTTTCCGAATCACTTTTGGTGAGCCTGGATGCTTTAGAACACTCTTCTGCACTTGTGCTGATCATCTCAGGGTCCACCCATTGGGCCTTCTGAAAACAGAATAGCCAAAAAGAGCAGTTGTGAAGCAGGAACTTTGGATGTTTTCTCACACACTACATCAGATTGTAGAGTTAATGGAGCCTAGCATAAAAAGACTGTCTTCTTTGCATTATTTAATCTCTTACTCAGAAAGCAGAAACTATTGCCATTCTGTCTTGACCCTGGGGTGAGATATAGTCATGTAAGTTAGAAAGGCTCAATATAACATTTTACTGTGAAATATGCTTTGGATACCAGCTTCCCCCAGATAGACTGGAGATGTATCTTAACATCACCTTTTAACCTTGGGCACTGTTTTTTTTTAATATTTTCACCACTTTCATTTAGATATTATTTAAGGATAGAAAGTCAATTATATCTTTGCTCAATGGTATTTCAGTATTGAGTATATAAATTCACTTAGGATATTCTTTAGATTGAACATCTTTCCTATCTGAATAACTTTGTTTTCCTGCACTTCTATAACAAAGTTTTCAGGTATAATCCTGGAATATATATGAGAGTTGTTAGGTTAATTCAAAGTGTGTAAGCACCCTAGGTAGGTGAACTATAAGTTCAAACAGTAGCAGAGAATGTTAGGATATTTAAATAATTTACTCACCTTTCCAGGGATAGGTCATCATGTTGGCCTTTCTTAAAGAACAAGCTGTCCTAGAAATGATGTCAGTGCTGAAATTTATCAGTTAATTTAATATAATTAATTCTGATGACTTGGCCAGATGACATTATTTATGGTTGGGTAAAGAAAAAAATATGTCATTCAAACAACACATTTCCTTTTGTTAAATCATTAGGACATCAAAGGATGATATAGAACCCTTTCTCCAATTATGAAAATATTTAATTGTTATAAATGATTGAAAACATCCTTCTGAACAACTATCTCTCTACTAAAAAAGGTGTAAATCAGGGCTAGGGAATACAATTTAGCATAATGTGCGCACAAAGTCCTTTGTTTGATACCCAGACCACATAAAGTCAAATATGGTGGCACATACCTGTAATATCAGCATCCAGGAAGTGGCGGTAAGACAGTCTGAAGTTCAAGGCCATCCTAGGCTACATAAGACTGTCTGAATAAATAAGTAAATAGTAAAAATCAGTCTGAAGAGTTCTAAGTCCAATGTTCTGTGAACCCAAGCTGTCTAATAAGGTCAAGGTAGTGAAGAATTACACTCATCAATTTCAAGGAAGGAAGTAAGGAACAGGAACACAAATTAATGGAGCAAAAAAAAAAGGTTATATCTGATAAAATGGTATTTCAAAACTCAAGAAACTAAAGCAGAATGGTGTAAGGACCCAAACTGGTGATCACAGCTGCACATGCAATCAACTGAAGAACTCTAGAATGAGGCAAGGATCTAGGCAAGTGTCTAGATACCTGGATCTGAACTGTCTGGATGAATCCTCAGACTATTATTCCTGGATAATATTGCATTAGGAAAGATGATTCAGATTCTGAAAGACTAACATCAAATGATGTCTCTTATATGTGGGTCTTACTTTATAATGTGTGTTGGGGGGAGATAGAAAAGAGATCAGGAAAGTAGAGAAAGAGAGGTGTTGAGGGGAGCATGGTAGTAAGACACCTGAAGCATCAAGCAAAAAGGAATTTATGGGGGTAGAAGGGTACAAAATGGTGATGAAGAGTAGGATGAAAAGTAAAGGTGGCTAATGAAAAACACATTTTGTTTGAAAATGTCATAATAAAATGCAATAGTCTTTGCTAATTAAAAAATTTAAAACTGTGTGCTATTGTAAGACATTGGCTCATTATCTGCACAGAGGAATTTTGTCATATCTGTGAACTTGATCTAATAGATTGGAGCAGAGAAAGTATGGAAAGGACTGGGATACAGGCATTGAGAAGTAACAGCCAATAGATGCTTTTTATTCTCCCTAGGAACTAAGTATAATTTAGAAACAGAACTGGAAATAACTGTTCTCTATAAAACAATATGGTGAAACAGAGCTATCAAGCTAAATATTGGTTGGATAAACATTACTTTTCTATGAATTTGTATGAGTTTCTGCCATTTGGATCATAGCTGTTTTCCAATGGTTTAGTAAAACTTGGGTGTTGCCTTTCACCCTAGATTGCTCTAAATAGTCAAAAGTGACAATTAAACCTTAAGTTCCTCCCAACTCTAGTGAATAGGACAAGCAAATTAGGTGTGTTATACATTTATATGTACTGGGTGGTTTGAATGAAAATGGGCCCCATAGGCTCATAGGGAGTAGCATTATTTGAAATGATTAGGATATATGGGCTCATTAGAGTAGGTGTGGCCTTGTTAGAGGAAGTGTGTCACTGAGTGTGAGCTTTGAGGCTTCAAAGCTTAAGCCAGGCACAGTGGCTCACTCTCCTTCCTGCTGACTGGCAATCCACATATAGAACTCTCAGCTACTTCTCCAGCATCATGTCTGCCTGCATGCCTGTTGCAAAATATTTGTTTAACTATGCAAAGATGTGTTGCACTTGTTTATGTTGCAGAATGTTTGTTTAACTATGTAAAGATGTGTTGCATTTGTTTAATTACATGAAGATGTGTTGCTGTTTTACCTTGCCTGCTTAAGGCATCTGATTGGTCTAATAAAAAGCTGAATGGCCAATTGCGAGGGAGGAGGTATAGGTGGGACTTCTGCACAGGGAGAGTAAGTAGGGGGAGGAATTTAGGCAGGGTGAAAGAAAGAAAAAGAGACATTAGGGAGATGCCAGGACAGCCAGGAAGACATGGAAGAAACAGGAAAGTAGGACATACAGAATGAAAGAAAGGAAAAAAGCCCAGAGGCAAAACATAAATGAATAGAAATAGGTTAAATTAAGCTAAAAGAGCTAGTGGGACAAGCCTAAAGTCAAGCATTCATAATTAATAATAAGTCTCCATGTCTTTATTTGGGAGCTGGTTGGTGGCCCAAAGAAAATGTCAACTACACATGTCACCATGCTTTCCACCATGATGATCATGGACTAAACTTGTGAAATTTAAGCCAGTCCCAACCAAATTGTTCCCTTTATAAAAGATGCTGTGGTCATGGTGTCTCTTCATAGCAATAGAACACTGAATAAGACATATACCTTGTATATGTGATACTTTTTAAGGGAATGGATATAGACCCCTTCAAAAGCAAGAAATCCTGTCATAAAGGGACTATAATCCATTAGTGGCCAATTAGTAAATTTGGGCCCTCATGTAACTACTGAAGTATCAGACATCTATATGTCCTCATTCATAATAAAGACTCACATGGGCACCATTTGAAACATTAAATTCTACACAAGACAAGAGCCTGGAAGTGAGAGGGCACACACCACTGACTTTTTACAATGAGTGTCTTTCTCATTGAAAGACCTCAAAAACAAACAAATACATAAACAAAAATCCCCATTGTCATGAATTTCAAGCTTACTCTTTGGTGTCCCTTTGAAGAACAGCAACAGAAAGATTTTTAAAATGCCACAGGATTCCCTAGTGGTTGAGAAAAGGAGACATCCTTTGGCTAAAAGTCAGTGCACTTTTTCCACAATGAAGGGCTAATAAATGTAGAGCAGGAATTTCACTACCAAGGAGGCAAGTGAAGTAAGTAAAATCATCATTCTCAGGGAAGTGGATTGTAGAGGAGTCACTTTCAGCAGTGTCCATCTATGTACATACCCCTGGTTTAGCACTGGTCAGATCTTTGTAACTCTCAATCTCTCCATAGAACCTGGAAGGTCACACATAGAAACTTTTTCTACAGAAGCTATAGAAAAATACCAATATTGGCAACTACTTAAACCAATTTCCCAGTGTATGTGGATATTGAGATACCAACATAGCTGTGGGCTCAAATAAGAGATTGTAAGATATAATCATGCACCACTTAGCCCTCCTGGGATAGCATTTGTAGCTCTGAAGCTCCTCTAGGTCAAAAGGTCAAATCTAGTAATTCATGAGATTCAGTTGTACAACCCTACAAGGGAGTCTGATTTAAATTACAGTCATATGCCCCGAAGTGTCTCAGTTGATAATGGATTTGTGGTGGTTTGAAGAATGGTCCCATATATTCATGTTGGAATTTTTAGTCTCCAGTATGTGGAACTGTTTGGGAAGGATTAGGAGGTGTGGCCTTATTGGAGGAGGTATGACACTTTGGTCAGGCTTTGAAGTTTCAAAAGACCCACACACTTCCCAGTGTGCTCTCTGCCTTGTGCTTGTGATATATGAGCTCTCAGCAGCTGCTCCAGATCCTGTCACCATGTCTTCACTCTGCCGTCATGGATTCTAACCTTTTGAAGGCATAAGCCAAGTTAAATACTTTCTTTTATAAGTTGTGTTGGCCATGGTGTCTTATGACAGCAGTAGAAAAGATTGCATGTACCGTAGTGGCATTAGTACAGCCAAAGTGTGCACTCAGTAAGATACATCATCTAATTTTAAGTATGCACATGCTAGTTTTATAACAAAACTATGTAATGATGCATCTCATTGGATGTATCTATTATGCCCACTGTTAAATGTCACATGATTATAATTAAAACAAATCAAATAAGAATTTTTGTTCTTCAGAAGCCACTAGTCATGTTTCAGATGCTCAGATGCTTCTTTTGGAGACCAGGTGTCATGGCACTAATTTCAGTATTTAAAAGTCTGGGATAGGAGGATCATAAGCTTAAGGCCAGCCTGATCTATGTATAGAATCTATGTCAAGACTGTGTTATAGAGTGAGAAAGCTTATCTTAACAAACAAACAAGCAAGTAAACATACAAACAACCAAAATGGTGTATGATAGCTGCTTCTACTCAGAAGCATAGAATGAAGCATGGGAAAGTATAGGATAAAGCATAGAGCATTCTTACTAATACACATGATTCGATTGGCAGGTTCTGTCAACCTCCTTTCACGACCACATGGTGTCCGAGCACATTCTAGAGCTGGATTCTCATCATTAAAACTGTGTATACTTAAGGTTAAATTGTCACCATTAGTATACAAACAACTTCTAGACAATTAAATCCATTGAGTTTGGATTAGTATAATTCCAGTGGGGGCTAACTCTCTGAGAATCAAATTATGGAAGAGTGAATAGGGCAGATGTTGAAATGTCTCAGCAGGAAAGGGCACTGGCTGCCAAACCTGAGGATGAATTTGATCCTCAATGCCCAGCTGGTGGAAGTAGAGAACAGACTCCCACAGGTTGTCCTTTGACTTCCACACATATACTGTGTCATATGTTCGCCCCCACACAAGCATACAAAGTAAGTAAATGTAAGCTAAAGCCATGAAAAACAACAAGAATAACAACCAACTAAGTTTCTCTATAACCACAAAGTAGATGCAAAATGAATAAAGATGCAGGAAAAACACTGTGAAAGTACTTAGCATATAATTATAGTCTCCCTTAGAAATAACCCAAACTTTAAATAATGAAGGTTGGTGGACTAAGCCATCAGTGGCCATTGCCTTGAGTTAGAGAACTAAAGGAACTGCTAATGGGAATAAGCAGTGCTTTTTTCTTTGTTTGGCCACAGTGGAATCAGGTATTGCATATGGAAGTCATTAACGCGTATTGAACATCTCCCTTCTGGTTTTAGGTGCTGATGTGTTAGCTGAGATTTATTGCTTCCCTCTATTGGTGACTGGCTCATCCGGCAAAAAGAAAACTGTAAACAAAGAAGTGTGTATTTCACAAGTTACATAACTAATTACGGCTACTGGCCTTTTTTTTTTTCCTTCTGACAATTTTTTAAAATGGCAAATAAGCATTTCATGCATAATACATAGGATAACTTTATGAAATATGAGAGTTGTGGAATGGCTATATCAAGCTAATTACTGTATACTTTACCTCACATACTTGTGGTTAGTGATACATTTAGTTAACAAATGAAACAAACAGGACGACATTTTATTTCTTATCTTCTTGTTAATGACATAATCATCTATTTTCATTAGGGAATTATTTCACAAAGTCATAAGAAGGAAGTTCAGCAATAATAATTTACTTACCCCAAAATTTCCTTTTTAGTAAACAGCCGAGAATCACATGAACACACAGAAAACCTCACTGGGTGAATTCCCATCATTGCATCCTGGACACCAACTGCTATGATTGTAGATGTGGTAAATTTGGTTTGTTGAGTAGGAGATTTCATGTTGAAATACAGCTCTTAGGATTAAAAATTAGAGGCTCAGGGCTATGCTTCTCCTGTGGAATATCTTCAGGCAATGGGAACCTGGCATCGCCAGTATGTTAGCAAAATATTGCAAAACACAGGAGCGGATTTCTTTTAACCACAAAGCCCTTCTTGAGTGTAAGTTTACTTAATTGCACTGAGGACTTACCAGGGAGACATGACAATGGACATGTCGTGCTCAAACAGTGTTTGCCTCTTGGGTAATGAAAACACTGGTACTGGAAAATTATCAGGCACAGTTATTGCAGGTGCCGACAGTCTGTGGAAAGGGGACGCTGATGTCTTCCTCTATAAAATAAAACACTGAGAGATTCTTAAAGTGATTTCATTTTCATTTCTTGAAGAGATAATAAAATTAAAATTGACCCCCATCTCCTATTTTGATAAAACCTTCTGCTTAGCATCTTGATAAGATTCATACACATTATACTTGAAAGAAAACGTATTGGCTTATCTGCTACTGCATAACCAATTTTCCTAAAACTTGCTGACTGAAGGCAATATATATTATTATTGTATGTTTTATGAACCAGGCTTTACTTGGCACCTCTGCTGAGTGATTATGGTTCAAGGTCATTAGTAAAGTAGTTACTGAGATTTTTTTCAAGACTGTAGCCACTCCAGGCTTGACTTGGCCAGTGGCCTTGCTTACAACCATACTCAAGTGGTCATTGATGGAATTCCTTATTCCTTCTCTTCATACAAGAGTATCCTCATACTCTTTTGCCCAGAGTATACAGTTCAAAAGAAAGGCATGAGGCACAAGTCACCAGGTTGTTAATGACATCTCTGTAGAAGTAACATACCATCACTTTTTTCCTTATCAATCACATCGATTGTGGTAAAATAATGTAGGGAGACATATAGGACACAAGTCTTAAGATAGTAAGAGTCACTGGGTTCACAATGGTGAATTACTACCCCAGAGCAAGTAACTTAGAGATGTAGGTGGTCTAGACAATGTAGCAATAGGTAGTCAAAGTTAAGAAATTTGGAGTCGAGGCTAGAGACATGGCTCTGTGGTTAAAAGCTCTTGCTGCTCTTGCAGATGACCCAGATTCAGTTTCCAGCACCCAAATCAGACAGCTCACAACTCCTTGTAACTCCGTTTCAGGTGAATTTGAACCCATTTCTGGCCTTCATGGGCAATGCATGCACAATGCACAGATGTAAGTGCAGGCACTCCAACATACACATAAAATTAAAAAAAAATAAAATCTTAAAAATGAAATGTGTAGTCATATTTACATTTTGTTTCACATTATCAGTAAGCATGTTTATGGACTGAACAAAATCTCTGTGTACTTAAACTAATACACTTATTTATCATTATGATGTATACTTCCTCAGAGAAACATTTAAGAAATCACTGTATTGATTCCTATAGGCCTAATGTGTGAGAAAGACACTGAATAATCTTTTTTGAAAATATGCATGAAGAAGGCCCAGGACCACTGAATGATTTGTGGTATGCTGGTTATCAGTCATGCCCCAATGAGAAGCTCCAGTACTTGCTTCACTTTAGTGACTTTTTTTTACAGGTCTCAGGAGGCTGATAATAATGCTTCAGTAGCCTTAGGGTTGAGTTGTTTGATTGATTATATAACTCTTAGATTTCTTTCTGAAAATTTGTGCAATATTTTCATAGCAAGGAAGTGTCCAATGTCAGGAGACATGGTCTTGCTTCAAGTGCATAGAACCATTCTCATTCATTTCTGTGCTGGATAAATGGGTAGACATCAATTCCAAGCAATAAAAGAGATAAAATCAATAAATAGACAAAATATACATGTACGCATTGAAGACCATCCTGGAGTGGTTTATCTTATACATGCACCTGTCACTAGAGCAGTGGTTCTCAAACTGTGGGTTGCAACCCCTCTGGGGATTGAGGGATGCCTAAGACCATTGGAAAACACAGATATTTACATACAATTTATAACAGTAGCAAAATTACAGTTTTGAAGTAGCAACAAAAATGAGTTTATGTTTGGGGTTCACCACAACACGAGGAAATGTATTAAAGGGTCACAGCATTAAGAAGGTTGAGAACCACTGTGCTAGACCGTGGACACTCATTTCTCATTGCTCACGGTGCCTGACATGAGTATAGAAAGCGGCTCAGAGATCCATAGTCATCTTTAGTGACTTTTTCCCTGCATGACAGGGCACAGATTAAATTGTATTACTGTGGATTGTAGGCTATCAGAGCAGTTTTCAGGTTCACTCTGGGTCTCATAGTCCCCTCCTCTTCCTCATGTTCAGACCATATGCAAATGGATATAT
>LZPO01117892.1:26952-38165 GCA_001675575.1 Neotoma lepida
TAAAGTATCTATGGGTCAAAAATGGGAAGCAGTCTACAAAATTTTGTTGCAAAACTTATTTAAAATCCACATGCCTCTTTCTGCCACCCAGTGGACTGTGCTCTCTCAGATGCTACGAATTGAAAAACAAAGGCCTGCTGTACTTGTCACAACTCATTCTAACTCCTTGGAGCAGAACTTCAAACCTAAGTCCTTGTGCCAATTCCTACACTGAGCATGGTAATTCTCATTGTTAAGGCTCTTGGCTGAGCCCAGACTCCTCCCCTCACTGCCACCCACCTGTTCATGCCTGTCATCCTGTTACTTCCTCTGGTAAGGCTCCCACCTACTCCAGTGCTCAAGGCATTTCACCTTCTTTGAGGCTTTTTCAAATATATGAAAAGAATTGCTACCTGGTTTCCTCTTTCAGATCAAAACATACATACACATATTATACATATACACACATACANATATACATATACACATATATCNACATAAAATAANGTGCATCACATATGTTAGGTCAGAAAAGCCCATTGTNTCTCCTANAACTGGGGTTACAGGAAGTTATGAGCCACCTCNTGCTGACCCTGGGACNTGAAACCAGTCTTCTGCAATCCCAGTAAGTGNGCTCTTAACCACAGAACAATNTTTNCAGCCCTCAAAGTCCTCTGCTCTCCATCACACTTGAGGTGTGAATTGATAAGTATGTCTCTGTCCAACTTGCAATTCTCTAGAAGATGTTCCAATTAGGTTTGNNATGCAACAAACCTTTAGCAAGGTGTGGACACCTGTGACTTGAAGAAGAGAAAAGCAGACNCAGGAAGAAACTGGGCTGTAATTTGGTTTACCAAAATGTTGGCAGTATGCCACCTCAAGGTCAGATAGTCAGGTCTCATACATTCCCTAGTTCAATCCCCAGAGGTAGGCTGTCCTAGGTGGAGCATTATCCATTGAGCGGGCTATCTGTAGCCAAGACAAGATGGAAATGCCAGTGNTTGGAGGCTGTTTGATGATGGCACTCTCTAATTAGTTCTTTCTCCCAGAAGGAGGGCACAGCACACCCATCCCAGTGGTCTTCACAGTCCAACATTAGCCTTTANCCTTCCAACTAGCTTTCAGAGGTTTCTAATTTTCTTGCTGGCCTTGGCCAGCAGGAGGCACTGAAGGGAGGCTAGACAGCAGAAGTTAAGGAGAAACCAGGATCCTTGTCTTCCTCTTCTCTCTAGTAGAGTGGCCTCTCCTCTTGGGTTCCCACTCCTGCTAGAAACTCCTGTTCCATGTATCTCCAGCATCCAACTAACAATACAACCTGAATTCTAGCTTNTACTGAGTATTCTCAGCTTCTGAATTTGCTCAACACCTCCCCCTTCTTCCTTCCTCCAGATTTAGGATAGTGGATCTGCAGTCTTAGAGTCAACACGCCATCCACTGCTTGGCATCTTATTCTTCTATCATGGATGTTAACAACTCCATGTCTCAAATTCTGTATGAAATACCTAGAATGACTTCAGTTTTTCCTGGTTGGAATCTGATTGATAAATCTTTTTCAGAGCTGAACATGGTACAATCCTAGGAGGATCATGCAACTATGGCTAGCCTGAGCTATATGCAAATTATAGGTTAGTCTGGGATACATAATGAGGGTCTGCATAGAAAACAATGTAATAATAATNATGATGTAATAATAATAACAATAATAAAATTTTTTACAAACTGAAACCAAGCATATAAAAAAGAACAAAACCATAGTTCTCCACACAAAGAGAGAACTTAGATTGGTCTCAGTGCCTTTATAGAATACAAGTACCAATACAGTGTGGATGCTCCCTAACTGTGGTGGCATGCACTGTCCCACATCTGAGACCAATGGAAGGCTGGTGAGTCACAGGTTCTTGCAAACTCAGAAAGAACCCTTGTTATTACTANGAGAACAATAATGTGTATCNTNCAAACNTACTATGACAAGAGAAGACACCAACTCAAAACTATCCTATTTCTGACCCCTTTCTTCCATGCCTAATACAATGAAATAGGGTTACTAAAGCATTCACCTTTAATCTGAAAATAAAAGTGATAAGTTACTGCGTAGGAATCATCTTAGCTGCCTATGAAAATAGATGTCTGCTTTCCCTGTGGCATTGGCACCTCCACATCAGCCCTGTGTGTGCCTGCCTGTCTCTCCCAGTGAAGTAATTCTTGGTTATCAAATTTCAGTAAAATACACACATGTTAATAGATTCCTGACTATGAAAAATGTTTTATTTAATATTTTNGCTATTTTTACAGTTTACTATGAATGTGATATGGTTACAGTGTAGGAGGAAAGAACAGTGAGATGTTCCTGAATGCAATTCCATTCTGCAAGATGAGAACATTAACAAAAGCATCATCAGAGACAACTTCAAGGAAGACAGTATTCCTTCCAGGAAATGAATTTTTTAAACAGACTTGAGAAAATTCTCACTTTTCTCCCCAATATGCATCAATAACTCTAACTACAGGACACAACTCAACTTCCAATAACTGACTAGCCTGAATGATTGATNTATAAAGAGTGTTTTAAAATCTATTGAGTTAAATGGTAGAAAAGAAATCAGTGTCTGAACTGAAAGCAAAGAGAAGAAGCAAAANGAGAGAAACCATTTGGAATGGGTAAGCAGAGACTTGCTTTCAAGATTGAAATATCATATTTTGTGCAGGTAACCATGTCAGTCAGTGTNTAGTTATGCTTCATTGCTTATGGGTGAGCCAGGGAGTGATTACTAAACAATGGTGCCATATGAAGACTTGTACTTAATGTTTTCAAGTGCACTTTCTTACTCAATCCCTAAAACAAGTCTGGAAAATTGATTCTTACCCAGTCACATGACAAAGGAAACAGAGACCTGTAAGAATCACAAGTGGTTTGTTCAAGTCAAAAGTAAAGTGAAGAGGCTGAAGACCCGAAGACAACGTGACCAACCACCAAATCTACGTTTCTTTACCACAGCTCTTCTGTGATTTGGGTGACATCAANGTTCTACTGAATTAAAGTGTTTTATTATTTTAATAACAGCCTTTCCCAAAACATGGAGAAATTGACTGTGTATTTTGCTTTCAAGCATCAATTTTAAGGGCAAAGCTCAGCTTTTATTCTTTTGATAATCCTGGGGTAGAAACCAGAGTTTTTTCATTATGGACTCTTCTCTTGAAATTGCCTCACTAAATAATGTTTCTAATTATTGCTTTTTGCTAAGATAATATCTGTTAAATGCATGCCTATCTGTGAACTGATACTCTTCCACTTATTATAATTAACCTATCTTTGACCCTCATAATGGGACCAGATTGATANAGTTGAGATTAATGAGTCAATTATTTTTGGACAAGGTACAAGGAACACAAACTGTTCATACTGATAGACTCTCATGGTGTTCTCTACTCTCTGTGTAGCTCTTGACATCTATAAAATAACCCAATACACTTTTTTTGTTCCTTTCCAACTTAGCCATGATGAATGCTGGTATTTCCCCAAGAACACAGAAATCATTTGGATGAAAAAGGAACTGATAACACAAGAGGGCAAGCTATTCTTTATAAACAATTGTCTTTAAATCCTTTTATTTGACAAATTCATGCTTCCATGGGCTTAGCTGCCTCCAACTGTCATTTTTATAGTTCAATTAGCCTGCTAGAAGGACTTAGGTCCCATTATTGGTTAAGATGGGAGACACTGACAAATTAGCCACAAAGTAACAAGAAAGCAGCAGAAATCCCCAGGATCAAGAAGGACTTCCTTCCCACAGCAGTAAGTATGAGAATCCATACAAATCTGCTCCCATGACTGAGCTTTTCATTTCTTCAGACAAAATTAGAAATGTCATTCTCTCTGCACAAGGTATGAACCCAAATAATTGCAAAAGTTTAAGAAATGTTTGTTATTCTTTCCAAAGATTTAGTGTGTGTGTGTGTGTGTGTGTGTGTGTATGTGTGTGTGTGTGTGTGTGTGTGTGTGTGTGTGCCACCTGTATGTGTGGGTACCTGTGAAAGCTAGAGAAGGTGTCAGATGCCCTAGAGATGGAGTTACAGGCAGTTGTGAGCCAAAACATGGGTGCTAGGAATGGTGTGTATATCCTCTGGAATAAGAGCAAGTTCTTTTAAGTGTTGAGCCTTCTTTCCAACCCCATGTTTCTCTTTTTAAATCCAGTTTCTCCATTTTCACAGTTTTATTTAACAATCACATATTTTATGACTTCATAATATGTACTCTATCTCTGACCACCAGTGTAGATGAGGACTCAAAACCAACCATCTAGATGATGTCCCCAGCTGTTTTTCCTGTGGGGTCGCATACTTCCACATCCAAGTTCATCCAAAACAACAAGCCCAAGACTTAGCTTTTTGCATAAGACCCAAAGGCCCTCTCTCTTGTCCTTTCTTTTAGGTATTCTTACCATTACTACAATGAATGTGCATAGCCACTCAAGTGGAATTATATTGGACATGGAATGTATGAGTTTACAATATATTTTAGGCAGACAGAATGCTTTCAAGACATGGCTTGGATACTCACATCCTGTGACCTTGGTCAAAGCATGTAGCCTCTTCTAGTTCTGCTTTATGTTATGTAAAATGGGGAAATTCCTGATTCTTATCTTACAGTGTTGGAATAGTTACTTGAGAGGGCCTGGGCGCCTTGCAAGTGCTCACTAAATGCTAGCTGCTCTAGTGAGAGCTAAGAAGCTCTTATTGGGGTTTATGATGTAGCTCAGTTCATAGAGTGTTTGACCAGAATACAAAGTCCTGAGTTCCATACTCAGCACTGCATACACCTGAGATATTGAAGCATGTCCACAATCGTAGCACTCAGGAGTTAGAGGCAGGAGGATCAGGAGTTGAAGGTCATCCTTGGCTACATTAAGAATTTGAGGCCAGTATGGGATATACAAGAAGTGGCAAGAATTAATTAATTAATGCAACTTTTTATTATTACCTATCTTTCCTAAGATAACATATCAATTATCAAATCAAACAGATATAAAAATCATTTCATATTCTCCTTCCGTACACATAGGCTTCATGTCCTAGCCTGTTACTCTACTTCTCACAATTGTGTTGACATACTGTGCTTATTTAATCCTTTCTATTCTCTACCTGTTTTTCATCAAGTTCATGCCCCTTTCCTATTAATTATCCACACAACACTAGGAATAAGTTCCCTGAAATACAAACCAAGTCGTATTTCTGTATTCAAAACTCCAATATCATGATAAGGCTCAAACTGTTTCTCAAGACAGCCAAAGTCTTTGTTTATCAAGACTTGATTGAAATTGGCTACTCATTTCCAACCAATCCTTCTCCAACTTCTGAGGTCACAATATAAAACACCAGCTTGGTCTCAGGTCTTTCACTCACACTACTCCCCTTCTGCCTGTCAGCCAGGGTGACATCAGGGAGATTTCCTGAGCCACCCTGCTACTTCCCAAAGAGAGCNGTTAGCTTACTTCTCTGTATTCTTTCACAGGCTACAGTTCTACACAAACAGTTTGNCTTCTGCATACCTTTGTATCTGTGTTTGCTTTAATAAACTGGCTCCTCCTTAGGGCAACAACCTGTTGTTTAATTTGATGTCCCTAGACATTAACACAATGTCAAGCACAAAACTCGGATTNACTTGAAGCTTCCTGAATGGATTCCTTTGGTGTGTAAAAGAAAGCATTTCAATACCATTTTAATAAGCCCAGGTACATGAATCTCTCTAATCCTGTTTTGTTTGTATGATGGACGTTAAGAATTAGTAAGACTAATGTAAATAGGTGAGATCTACCNGGGCGTCCAACTTTATGGCATCTNTGGGTCACATTAGATGATGATGAACTGGGCTGGACGACACATTAACTACACAGACACTAATAAAAGCTGATGTGGGAAGAATAGAAATTTTTAAAAGGCCTGTGTGTAATTGTTGTGAAATATACTGATATAGACAAGCAAAATGTCCTTATATAATCAGGGTCCAGCACCCTAGAGAGGCCCTTAGCATCAACAGAGAAGATGATGGAAGAGGTTTCCCATAATAAGATCATCAAAATGTTAAAAAGAGAACACTGGTGGTTCCTGTGGAAGTCTGTCACCTTTATACCTTCCACTATGAAGGTCAAGAGTCTTCTGGGAATGCCACCGTTTTCTGACTAAAGGAAGAAAGTCAATGCTAGACTCTTGAGTCACAAAGCCCAAAGTTAATGAATCCATNGAGAGACAATATTCTCAAATGTCACAGTGTATAGCATTTCCTCAGACAATGAGAAGTACTGAGACCCTACGCAGGAAAGGGGAACAGCAATGTTGCCATTTTAGAAGAGTAATTCTCTGTATGACATAAAGAAGAAATCCTTGCAGGTACCTCGGTGAAGAGTAATGATTTCTGATGGAGACGAAGTGAGACATGCAGATATTTGGGGGGAATATTATAACCCGAGCTGAGGCCCCAAAATGTTAGTTGATCTGAANGAACTTATAGCTAGATCACAATAAACAGAATGAGAACACAAAGAGAGTGACTGTAAAAATGAACACAGTGTGAAGAACAGTGGTCAGAACATGGAGATTCAGCAGGCTGTGCTGAGGACTTGAGACTTCTCAGAAGGACTTGAAGCCTTTAAAGATGGGANTGGCAAGCTAAGGTTCATGTNTTGGAAGACTGATTAAATGCAGAAAGTGAAGTGCAGGATACCATTGAGAGGTCATTTGGGAAGATGATTTCAACCCTAAGTAGAGAATCAGAATGAGACTGGTAGGGTTTACTTTAGAATCTACATAGAATATATTTTGAAAGTATAGCTGCTATAAATTTCTAGTAGATTGGATTTGAAACTAAAAGAGAAAGTTGAAGAATCATCTATGGATTGATTTTGGCCCAAGAAACTGATAAAGAGTAGCAACCTAAGATACTGGGCATGGATGGCATGTTCCTGTAATCACAGTGCTCTGGAGACAGGGGANGAANTGTGAGTAGTTCTGCACCAGTCTGGTCTGCATAGAGAAAAAACCCTTTTAGAAGGAAGGAAAAAAGGAGGGAGGTAGAGAAAGAGGAGGGAAGGCAAGGAAGAAGAGAGAGAGAGGAAGGGAGGGAGAGAGGAAAAAACTGAGGGAGAAGGGAGCTTGAGGAGAAAGGAAGAAAGAGTGGNGAGAGAGAAAGAAAAGGAGAGAAGAGAGGAAGGGATGGAAAATTTATAGAAGGGACAGGAAGGGACAAGAAGAGAAAAAAACAATATAATATGGACAACATAAAGGATAGAAAAGAGGATCTAGCTTTAGACATGGGAGGGGCATAATTTAAACTATCATTTCAGGTCTGAAAGGATGGCTTAGTGGCTAAGAATGCTTGCTTTTTTGCAGAGGACCTAGGTTCAGTTCCCAGAAATGACTCACAACTACCTGTAACTCAAGTTCTATGGATACAATACCTTCTTCTAGCTACTGCAGGCACCTCACACATGTGGTACTCATACAGACAAACAAGTGCATGTATATGCATGTAAATTTAAAAAATTAAAAATAGTTATCATTTCAGGCACACTAGGCACACGAGATAATTTGAAACATTAAATTATCTAAAGAATTATGATAGAGAAGAGACAAATGTGTGAATCTTAAGAGCTGGAAATAAAAGTCTACATACGTTCAGCAGACAGATGTCACTTAAATTATGGGATTGGAAGGAATCACTGAAGGAACACGTACAGTTAGACGAAAGGAGAGGACCAAGAATTGACCATTGGACAACACCAACATTCAGACGTCAGCAAATGATGACACAAATGGAGATGAGAAAGAAGAGCCAGTGAAGGGCTAAGATCCCTGAGAGGTTACAAGGTGCTTTTACCAGTTGGTACAATTGATATATGAAGCTAATGAATGCATAGAAACTGAATTTCATCCCTAGGACCCAAAGAACCAGACAACATATAGTCCAAGTATAATGGACAGGACAGGTACACAGGCATCTCCCCACAAAGCCTGTGGAAAAGGCTTTCACACAATCTTCCTCATATGTGGATCTTAGCTTCAAACCCATCGTGTCATGTGATTAACTTTGGAAGTCAGTTCTATGCTGTTCTCAATCTTCATCAGAAAATCCTCTTTTCCCAGTGAGTAGTGGTTAACACAAAGGCATATAACTAGAAAGGACTGAGCATAGGTGAATATACGCGCTTGATCATAGATGGGTCATCCACATCAATCCATTCCCATCCAAGGCTCAGGAAACTGATGAAGAGAAGGCAGAGAGATGGTAAGACCTAGAGGGCAGGTAGAAGATCTGTGAAAAGTCCTCTGGATAGATTGTGACTGATACACACGTGAAATCACAGGCTGTAGCTGTGTACACAAGAACTGCACAAGCCAATCAAACATCCAGCATGGGTAGGAAGGGATTCTTGAGAGTCCACTCCTAGGTGAGGAACCACTTGGAGTTGATGGCTAAGAAGAAAGAGCGAGTTTCTTTGCTTAGAGGATATGGCCATCGGTAGGTTACCCATGCTCCAGTGGGTGGCCCCACCGTAAGCATGTGATCAGCACTATTGGATTAGGTAGAATTAACAACAGCAACAGTAATAATGATATAGAGGACATGACATCAGGAAGGAGACAGGTTGAGAGACTTGGGAGGAGGTAATGGGCACAGATAAAATCAAAACGCATTATATACATGTAATAAATTTTCAAAGGTTAATTTTTTAAATAGAGAGAAAAGAAGAAAAGTAGTAAAACAAAAAAAGATCAGAAGATGGCTTCTCATCTCTCATCTCAGCTCTGGCATGGGTAGCATATGGATCAGTGAAAAATGGGAGCTCAAAATTCATACCTTCAGTTTGCACTGTCCAATTAGCACCTGGAGCTCAGCCTCAGTCAAGTTTCCTTCCTGATTAAAACTTCCAGGATATTTGGAGAGCACTCCACATACCTACTTCGTGAATAAATATGTTTTAAATAATGGAACAGCATTTCCAAGAAGGCCTGCATTGTTTTGATTAGTGGTTTCGTCATCTCTGAAACTAACTTTGAATTCTTTAATTTCAAATTTGAAAAAGAGACTAGCTGAGTGTTCTTCTCACATGCAATGATCTCCTGTCTAATAATGTGCTCTGCTGTTTTCTGAAACAAAGATTAAAGAATACAGTCAGAAACTTCGCAAATAACTTTGATGAGATTAGTTTAATTTCTTCCCTGAAAGCAAAGATAAACAGACATTAATTCTCAGTCATTTTCTCTGTCCTCACATAACTGAAACCGTTGTGTTTTTCTTGTTCTTTTATCAGCATCAGGATGAGAGGCAGTCCTTTATGGAAGAACACAAATGTGTACCAGTCTGCCTTCTTGGAGCACAGAATGTTCTGGAAGGATCTAGGGACTATTATTTTTATATAAAGGAGAAAGCAACCATAGTCTTTCACATACCTACTGCTTGTCTGAATGTCTTTGAAATGGCATTTGAGGTATTCCTCCTAACGAGGCATAAAGACACTGAAATAAATTGCTGCTTATTGGATTGCTTCTCCCAAAAACCAGGGACATAATTCAAAAGGTTTCCCACAGAGTGGAGATGGAGAATGGGCACACAAGTCAGCTTGCCAAAGGGCTAAATCTATTTCTGACATTAACAGAGGGACAGATGTTACAGCTGGGGCCGGCTCACAGCTGCAAAGCTTAATGAATTCACATTCCACATCATGATAATGTACATCATCAATATTCCTAATTTTGAAGTTTCTCAACACTCAGTTATTAATGTCTCCTGTGAGGAAAGCTAATGTTTAGAATCCCATGCCTCAGTATTCACAAGAAAGTTATATCTGAACTCAATTAACTCAAAATATCACTCTACTCCCCTTCCCTTTCTTGAATCATGGCGAAACACAACAAATAAGGTTTCCATTTTTATATGTAAAGATATATTGTTGTTTCGTTTTGTGGACTGGAAATTTTCTATAGCTTTGAAAGTTCCTCATTTAAAGCTGTGAGTTTTGTGTGGAGATAGAGAATTAGAAGATTCTGTCTGTTCAAAGTGAGGCAGAGAGGTTTTATGGAGTCACTCAGGTATCTCTATGCCTCTGCCTTCCTTCCCAGAAGCATCTGGCTTCCACTAAGCCATTTCCTGTGTAGCCATATTCTCTGAATTGCTAGAATCCTTCCTGGAGGGGAACAGAGGCTTCCTAAACCTCAAGAAGTAAAAGGTTACATGAGTCAGGAAGTTCCGGAAACTCATGGGATTCACAAGGCTCCTCTATAGGGTTCCATAAGCAGTAACAATGGCTGTGGAAAAGAGAATCTGATGGAGTTGCCAGCAAGTTGTCAGGGAGCTCCAGGGCTGCAGCTTTTGTGAATTGCTACCCATGCTATCATGGAATTTTCAGAGATGCGGCTGCCTTTGAGTCATCCACGCTCCTGTAAGTATTCCTCATCCATACTCTGTAAGTAACTTCAATAAATGACAGATACACCAGGCTGGACCTGCGTGGAATAGTTTCATTGGTCTGTACTCATTGACAGCCTGTCTGGGTGAATTAGTGTTCACATCTCCCCAGGAAAAACCACAGAACACTAATAACAACACAGATAGAGAAATCAGGACCTTCCTCACTTTTTATGAGGATAAAATGAGGCAATGCAGACATGAGAATATGTATATCCAACTTACGTTAATTACATAGAACGTTATTGCTAACGTACAGAAGATAACATTTATTGCATAGTAGTCATCAATGAAGGAAGGATTTTTGGAGCAGAGTCGTCATGTGGGGCCTGGCATGTACAGTAGGTCAGCAACAAATCCTAACCACAGCTACTCACAATGCAGTCATGCTGGTTGTGTTTGTTTCCTAAGTTTCTGAAGACCACCTTATTTTAAATAAAAAGGCATTTCATGATTTCTCGAATCATTTCGGTTAACATTTATAGACAAAATAAAGTTACATCCTCTGGTCCTAGATACCTCTACCATATCTCTCCAAGAACTCCACAAAAAGTTTAGACAATTACAATCCACGTCTTTGTACATTCTTGGGAAATGATGTCAGAAACAGAACAAGAAAGCAAAAATAATCATTGTTCCAGTGACTCTTGCCCAAAGAGATGGGACTCTGTGTGTGTGCATATGTGTGTGTGTGTGTGTGTGTGTGTGTGTGTGTGTGTGTGTGTGTACTGTACAGTGAGTGTATGTGTGTGCACATGCAGGTATGTGTGTATGT
>LZPO01117895.1:8448-20748 GCA_001675575.1 Neotoma lepida
AAAAGTGAAATATAATTGTGTTGAGGAGTTGCCTGATCAAGCACAGTTTTCATTTAGGCCCTCAGGCAGGGATAAGGAAAATTCTTGGGACAGCTAGTATCAGCCTGGGACCTAGGCTTTGGGAGATTTCACTAAGGGCACGATGTATTCACAATAAAAGGGAGCTCCTTCCCTAAAACCAGGAATATGCTTTGGAGAGCTGGCAATGATCTGGAACCAGGCCCTTTGTGGTAGGGTTGCTTCAGATCCTGAGAACCCAACTCTTTCCACCATATGGGCCTTTGGTTATCAGTCCACAGATCATTGTGGGCTTAGTCAGTAAAGTTCTTGAGAGATACCCTATTTCTCCTTGTGCAACATTGTTTGATTAGCCTCCTCTCTGTGTTTGTCCCATTGTATGATACTTTCTGCTGACTTCCTAGAAGTTCCCCATTTCCTTCCATGTCCCCCCTAGAAGTAGTATCCAAGGTGCTATTCTTCTTAAGATGCTTAGTCGACATGAGATATAGATTTTACAAGGCCTTCCCACCCCAGCTTTTATATTTTCTATCTTATACTTTTCCTCTCTTTTTCATCCCCTGTGACCTTCACCTGAGGACCCTGCCACTGAAGAAGATCCTACTGTCTCACATCACTGGGATACTTAAGAAATAATTTTGGAAATGTCTTTGCTGTGTAAATCTCCCTTCTGTCTAAGTGGGTAGACTTGCAGTCTTCTGTGTGTACTTAAATTGCTCAAAGTGTAACCTGGAACCTGAATCTAAAAGTCACAAGGATAATAGCATATGTGGAATGCAAACTCTCTTCTAGGCTGGCTCCTCTTAGAGCATTAGTCAGAGATGGATGCCCACTATCATTAAAGAGATTTTTCTTTATTAATCTCTAAAATGTGTGGAGTGATTTCTCCCTGGGAGGCATATTAATTCTAGAACACCTGCATTTTGATCCTATTAAAAAAATGTTGCTGACACAAGCTATGTTATGTTGACACAAGTGGCCTTGGTCCCTGTCTGTTGCTCTCCAGGGCAGTGACCTTACTGTCCTCTATAGTACACCTGCAAAAATTTAAATTAATATATCACCTCAGACTTTCAAAATTATCCATTTGAGTCATGCAATTGAATATCCATTGAAGTAAAAGGAAAAGAATTTGCATGTGAATAGACAGAATAGTTTATTGTGTACATGGGTAGGGAAAACAGGATAGGCAATCAGCTGCTGGAGTCACCATTATGAAAAAGAACCTGATTGTATCAGGGGGAGTGATTTTCTAATTTCCCAAAATGTACTAATTTATGTCTTGTGAATGAAGACAGAACAGACTGGTTGGTGTACAATTTGGGAAGGTCAACTTGCACCAAAGGATATTGAATTTGCAATTAAGAAACTTTCCTATGTAGATATGTTCACTCTTGCTCGACACAGTTAAGTCAGCTCAGAGGTTTGAGAAAATGGTCATTGAGTGTAACTGTGTGNGTCAGGTTACAGATCACAGCAGCCAAAGAGTGCATATGAGTAAAATCAATCTATCTTTTATAAATGACATTCCCTCTGCTAGAAAACNTTCTACTCTTTTTCAAATTCAATATGGCTAAGATTTTTATCTCAGACATATATTATTTTTAACATTTTAAAACATCACTTATTGGTATTAATTTTAACATTTTCTTTAAATGCATTACTGCTCTTATCTATTTGCTTCTGTTCTCTAGTGTGTCTAGTTCATTAATTGTTTCGTTCCTTTTCTATCAAGTGCTGTTGATTATTGACAGAGATCCACAGGTATCTTTGTCTCCCAATGATAAGATTAAGGGTGTGTGCCACTACTGTTGGGCCTCTATGTCTAATCTAGTGGCGGCTGTATCCTGTGATCCTCAGATAAATTTACTATGATACACACCTACTATATCACCACACATGAAACTAGACAATAACAAACCAAATAATCCAATTATAATGGGGTACCCTTTTAAACAGAATTCTCAGTAGAGGAATCNAAAGTGGCTGAGAAACACTTAAAGAAATGTTCAACACCCTTAGTCATCAGGGAAATGCACATCAAAACTACTTTGAGATTTCACCTTACACCTGTAAGAATGGTTAAGATCAATAACATAAGTGACAGTTATTGCTGGCAAGGACATGGAGCAAAGGGATTCATTGCTGTTGCAAGTGCAAACTTGTACTGTCACTGTGGAAATCAATATGGAATCCTCAGAAAATTGCTAGTCAATCAACCTGAAGACCCAGCTGTGCCACTCTTGGACATATACCCAAAATTTGCTCCTCCATTTTACCACAAGGATCCTTCCTCAACTATGTTTTTAGTGGCTTAATTCATAATAGCCAGAAATTGCTCTTCTGTGATAGATTGTGTTGATTGATGATTGATGAGGGAAGGCTCCTCCACGGAGGGTGGCAATATCCCTAAGAAAGGGAGATTTGGCTAGAAAATGGAGCTATCTGAGGATGAGACAGTGACTAGGTAAGAGAGAAAGCCACCAGGCTGACCTCAAACTCACGGATCCCCCTAACTCTGGCTCCTAAGTCCTGGGATTAAAGGTAGGCCAACATTCCTGGTTTTTTGTTCTTATATTATTGAGTGATGGGCATGGGATGTAGGTTTTTTTTAAAAGATTTATTTATTTATTATGTATGCAGTCTTCTGCTTGCATGTATGCCTGCAGGCCAGAAGAGGGCACCAACTCTCATTACAGATGTTTGTGAGCCACCATGTGGTTGCTGGGAATTGAACTCAGGACCTCTGGAAGAGCAGTCAGTACTCTTAACAGCTGAGCCATCTCTCCAGTGTAGATGTAGGGTTTTTTTTTACATGTCAAGCATATGCTGTTGTACTGAGCTTCACCCTATATTGAATTTTAAAATTTGGCAGAGGGTATCATTCTGTTTCTTAGGATGGCATGTACTAATGACACTCATACTGCCTGAGCCTTCTGAGTTATTGGATTGTAGGTGAATGAACTTCTTCCTGCCTGTTGTGTTTGTTTTAAATTTCTAAATAAATATGAGTATTTTACCTGTATGACTGGATATGCACCACATGAGTACCTGGTCCTCACAGTGATCAAAAGATGGTCTGAGAAACCCTGAACTTGGAATAATGGATAGTTTTGATTCCCCATGTATGTACTGGCAATTGAGCCCACCCATATGCAAGACCCACAAGAGCTCTTTACTACTGAGCCATCTCTCCTGTCCTATGTTGATTATTTATGATCATTTACATTTCTAATGTTGTTATCTGTCCATTTGTAACAGTTACAACACACAGTGCCTTTTAGTAAAATCTTATTGATGTTACAGTTTGAATTGGGGCACTTCAGGTTTCTGGAAGAATACAGAAGTGGAGTGAATGAATAACTCTTTGTAGGATCTTCAGTAAAAACCTCTGAGTTCTTTCTTTTTTGTTTGTTTAACTGATTATTGTATGGGAGATTGGGTCTTAATATGTACTTCTGGCTGTCCTGGATCTGATTGCATAGACTAAGATGGCATTCATCTCAGAGTTAGATATAGCTGCCTCTGCCTTTGGAGTATTGGAATTAAAGGCATGAGCCAATACACTCATTATTTTTTTGTAGTGGGTTCATAAAATTTTTCTCATGCATACTCTGTGCTGTTGATATGTTTACTTGTTTCTTTATGTATGTTAATAGGCATTTCCCTTGCAAGGTGACATCCCTTTCAAAAGGTACAGAAATGACAGACGTGAACTTTCTATTCAGTTTCCTTCTAAAGTGACTTGGTGATTACATTATAGTATCTGTGGCATGTAATAAGTGTGGGGAGGACCAGAATTATTTGACTATGCTGTCAAAGAAGTATACATTTACATTGTTGACAGTATCATGCTTTGTGTTGTTCATATGTATGGAATATTTTAGATTGCAGTGACCTATGATGATGTGCATATTGACTTCAGTTGTGAAGAGTGGACTTTGCTTGATCCTTCCCAGAGGAATCTCTACAAAGATGTGATGCTGGAGACCTACAGAAACCTCACTATTATAGGTAAGACTGAATTTTATTCCTATTTTCACATAAGAGGGCAACTGGTCCTTGGTTTAGGATGCTCTTCTGTAATTTGATTGAGAAAGAAGAATAAGCTGGATAAATCAGTCATGATTCAAAGATTCACTGAAGATAGTAACTTAAATTTTGCAGTATTCAATAATATAACATGCATTTTCTGGTACTATATTTTAGGATACAGTTGGGAGGACCATAATATTGAAGAACCTTCTCAAAGTTCTAGAAGACATGGAAGGTAATTTTCATGTGATGCTGATACAAATGTGCCTAAAAGAAATGTATAATGTGTAAGTTTGAAATAAAAGCAACAGTGTAAATAAGAACTATTAAAGTGCATTGATGATAATTAAATTCTCACAAAACCATATACCTAAGTTTCAGGTAGGTGAATTGCATTTGCAAGGCATTCCTTTAAGAAAGAAGACAAGGAAACAATTTCTCAAGAGATAGCACCATTTTCATGATAGCACCATGAGAGCTATGCTATAGAACTGCCAATCCATTTATTTCATACAACTCAAATCACAAAAGTTATACACAGTGAAGAGGTGATAAGTATACCTTCAAAACCTTCTAATAATCAAATAGTCCATAGTAAAGGATATATATATATATATATGTATATATACATATATATATACATATATATATATACACATATATATATCATACTTATTGTTACTGTGCTGTTTAGTGAGAAGGACAGTTAGAGTCAAGAAGAGTCAAGGGGCAGTGTCCTGGAGAAACTTTAATCCCTATACCACAAGTCTATGAGGACAGAAAGTCAAACTGAATTCAATGTGGAAATCTTTTATTTGTTATTTTTCTTTACTAGGTATATCACATGTCACCCTGGATACAAGTCACATGAGCATAGGGATACAGAAAGATGTAACTTACCCTTCTATCAGAACAATTAGAAGATATGTAGCAGTCCCCACATTGAATATAATTGTTGAATTTGATTCTAGTATATAGTTAATTGGTTTTGTAGCTTTATTGTTAATCCATCAACAAATTCACGATACAGAAAAGCCCTATGAGTACTAGGACTGTGTAAATACAACATGATTCCTTAAGAATCTGATTCCTCTTTACAATTGGACCAAATTGTAAAATTAATTCATACAGATATAAACAGTCAACAGTATAGGATGTGGTAAAGATTTTACATGTGCCAATTATCCTTGCAGGCATGAAAGAAGCCAAACTGGAGAGCAACATTCTGTATATACTCAATGTGGTAAAGCTTTTGCATATGAGACTCATCTTCAAATGCATGAAAGAAGACACATAAGAGAGAAACCCCATGAATGTAGTCAGTGTGGTAAAGCCTTTGCATGTTACAGTCATCTTCAACTGCATGAAAGAACACATACTGGAGAGAAACCTTTTGAATGTAATCAGTGTGGTAAAGCCTTTGCCCGTAAAGGTACACTTCAAATACATATAAGAACCCATACTGGAGAGAAACCCTATGAATGTAACCAATGTGGTAAAGCCTTTGCACGTCACACAACTCTTCACATACATAAAAGAACACATACTGGAAAGAAACCATACGAATGTAATGAATGCAAGAAAGCCTTTGCACATCATGGTAATCTTCAAATGCATAAAAGAACGCATACTGGAGAGAAACCCTATGCATGTAGTCAATGTGGTAAAGCCTTTGCACAACAGTGTCATCTTCAAAGGCATAAAAGAACACACACAGGAGAGAAACCGTTTGAATGTAATCAATGTGGTAAAGCCTTTGGTCGTCTCAGTCATCTTGAAAATCATAAAAGAACACATACTAGAGAGAAACCGTTTGAATGTATTCAGTGTGGTAAAGCCTTTTCACAACATGGTAATCTTCAAATGCATAAAAGAACACACACTAGAGAATAACCCTATGAATGTATTCACTGTGGTAAAGCCTTTGCATAACATGGTCATCTTCAAGGGTATGAAAGAACATATACTAGAGAGAAACCCTATGAATGTAATGAATATGGGAAAGCCTTTGCATGTGATACTATTTTACGGATACATAAAAGAACACATACTGGAGCAAAAAAATCTGTGAATGTAATTAATGTGGTAAAGCCTTTGGTAATTACAGTCATCTTCAAAGGTATGAAAGAACACATAGTAGAGAGAAACTCTAGGAATATAATCAGTGTTGTAAAGCCTTTTAATATATCAGTAGTCATTGAAATCATGAGAAAAAGTCATGCTGCAGTGGAACCTATAAATATAGTCAGTGTGGTAATGTTTTTACTTTATACAGGAGTAAAACTTTTTGTGTATAATCAATCTGTTAAAGCTTTTGCATGTTACAATAGTCTTTGAGTACCTGAAAATGATACTAAGGGCTGTTTATTATAATGTATTTGAAAAGACCTTTAGCCAACACACTTACAATCAGTTACATGACAGTATTTATTCTGTAGAAAAAATATTGACAGGTCAACAATCTGTTCAGTCATTATGCTGTTCATTTTTATATTGTTTGCACTAGCTAACTCATGGAAAAAATAAATTTATGAAGCCCTACGTGTAGGGGAAATGGGCTAACTAAAGAAACAGACCCTGAAACTAGAGCCAATGACATACACTTTGGCCTTGAACCCACAGATCCTGAAAGAAACACCCTAGCCCTTAAACCAGGTTCAGTAGTTTAAGAAGGGCCAAGTGAAAGGAGCAAATTTTGGCCCTGAATCCAGAGCCAGTGAAAGAAACACCCTGGCCATGGATCCAGAACCAAAAGTTTAAAAAAGGCCAGTGAAAGAAACACACATTGTCCCTGAAACCAGAACCAAAGAAACACACTCTAGCTTTGACCAACTGAGAATAAATCCAACAAATCCCTGAGCATGAAATCCAGGCAATCTCTGAGCTTGTTCAAGCTCAGGGATTGAAATCCCACCAATTTCCACATCAAAAATCTTCTCCCTGGAAAAACTCCACCCCCCAAAACCACATATAAGCCCTGTGCCTGTTCTGTTGGCACCTGCCCTTTTCCACCCTTTCAGAGGCAGCCCCTTTCCTGGATTCCTCCCTCCCCAATAAATGTCTTAAATAAATTTAGGGCTAAGACCTTCTTTTACTGGAGTGGATTACAGTCTCCTTAGTGTACTGGAGAAGAGAAGCAATGAAAACCTCTCCTGGAAAACTCCGTTAGTAGAATGGAGCACAGTAGCAACAGATTGGGATACTCTTAGTAGAGTGGAATGGAGCCAAGCTATAAGGGCTCTCTCTCAGAGAAGCAGGATTACTACATCCATTGGGGAGATCATCCCCCACCAGAACACAGCTTCTTGACAGTCAAGATTCCTTTCTCCTCACAGCTGTAGGTATCCAGGATATATTCCCTTCACAGCCATAGGTATAGCTGGACTTCTAACAGTAAGGGTACCATTCTCCTCACAGCTGTAGTTGTCTAGCTGTAGCTATAGCCTGTCTTCTGAGTCAGGGTACGTTTTTCTCCAGAGCTGTAACTTGCACTATGAATTTAAACGTTAATGTAACCCTTTTAGATTTAATACTTCTCTTTAATTACATGAAATAACTAATTCATGTGTAAAACTTTATGGATTTGTATTAGCTCATTTTCTGTTGCTGTGATATAATGTCTATGTAAGCTTATAAAATATTTTAATTTGGCACTTGGTTCCAGAGGGATACAGCATCACCATGAAAGTACCATAACGAGTGTCAGACAATGCAGTTAAAAGCAAGAGGTTATGGACTCACATCCTTAAACTGCAACCTGAAGCAGAGAGTGGGAACTGGAAATGGTGTGTGGTTGTAAATTCTCAAAGCCTACCCCCAGTGACATATTTCCTCCAGCAGTGCAGCATTTCCTGAATCTTCCAAAATGATACTACTAATTTAAAAGAATTGATTTTTCTCACGACACACTTCGGAGTTCCAACTGCGCACGTGCACCCGCTGCTCTGGGCAGCCTGCTAGTGCGGCCGGGCAACATGTCGCAGTTACAGATGAAACTCCTGCGCAACAAGATCGAGAAGCGGAACGTCAAGCTGCGGCAGAGAAACCTGAAGCTGCAAGAAGCGTCAGACACTAGCCTGTCACAGCCTCAGAATGGAGATGTGCCTAAAGAAGTAAAAGTTGGAAAAGTAAAGAAAGCCATAAAACATTCTGTGAATGTGAGCTTAGCAGAAGCACAAAGTGGAGGCACGCCTGAAGAGACGGTGGAAAACTCAAAAGTTAAAAGATCACCCCAAAAACCTACCAATTTAACCAATGGAGAAACAGCAGTAACTTCATCTCTTGATTCAGAACCAAAAAAGAAAAAGAAGAAGAAAAAGAGGAAAATGGCAAATGATGCAGGGCCTGACACCAAAAAAGCAAAAACTGAAGAAAGCTGGGGCTCGTGAGAAAGCAGAAGATGGTGTGGAGAAGCCAGATGACACGGAGGTGCCCAGCCTGCCCCCAGGACTGACAGGTGCTTTTGAAGACACTTCATTTGCTTCCTTACTGAAGTTAGTCAATGAAAACACTCTGAAGGCTATAGAAGAAATGGGCTTCAAGCGCATGACCGAGATCCAACATAAAAGTATCAGGCCACTTCTGGAAGGCAGGGATCTTCTGGCAGCTGCAGAAACAGGCAGCAGCAAAACCCTCGCGTTCCTCATCCCTGTGATAGAGCTTTGTCAAGTTGAAGTTCATGCCCAGGAGTGGAACAGGAGTCCTGATTCTCTCTCCTACCAGAGAACTGGCCATGCAGACCTTCGGCGTTCTGAAGGAACTGATGACACACCATGTTCATACGTAGGGACTGATCATGGGTGGCAGTAACAGGTCTGCTGAGGCGCAGAAGCTCACCAATGGCATCAACATCATCGTGGCCACCCCAGACCAGCTCCTAAACCACATGCAGAACACTCCAGGCTTTATGTACAAGAACCTCCAGTGTCTGGTTATTGATGAGGCTGATCGTATCTTGGATGTTGGGTTTGAAGTAGAATTAAAGCAAATTATCAAACTTTTGTCAGTACGCAGGCAAACCATGCTCTTTTCTGCCACACAAACTCGAAAAGTTGAAGACTTGGCAAGAATTTCTCTGAAAAAAGCCATTGTATGTGGGTGTCGATGACGATAAAGAGGTTGCCACAGTGGATGGGCTTGAGCAGGGATATGTTGTGTGTCCCTCTGAGAGGAGGTTCCTTCTGCTCTTCACATTCCTTAAAAAGAACCAGAAGAAGAAAGTGATGGTCTTCATTTCATCGTGTATGTCTATGAAGTACCACTATGAGCTACTGAACTACATTGACCTGCCTGTCTTGGCCATCATGGAAGACAAAAGCAAAATGAGCGAACACCCACGTTCTTCCAGTTCTGCAACGCAGATTCAGGGATACTGCTGTGCACAGATGTGGCCGCCAGAGGGCTGGACATCCCTGAAGTGGACTGGATTGTTCAGTATGACCCTCCTGATGACCCCAAGGAATACATTCATCGTGTGGGTAGAACAGCCAGGGGCCTGAATGGAAGAGGGCACCCCTGCTCATCCTGCGCCCTGAAGAGTTAGGTTTCCTTCGTTACTTGAAGCAATCCAAGGTTCCATTGAATCAATTTGACTTTTCCTGGTCTAAAGTTTCTGATACTCAGTCTCAGCTGGAAAAGCTGATTGAAAAGAACTACTTTCTCCATAAGTCTGCACAGGAAGCATACAAGTCCTACATTCGAGCATATGACTCCCACTCTCTCAAGCAGATCTTTAATGTGAACAACTTAAATTTGCCTCAGGTCGCTCTGTCTTTTGGTTTTAAGGTCCCTGCTTTCGTCGATCTGAACGTGAGCAGCCATGATGGCAAGCTGAAAAAGAGAGGAGGTGGTGGTGGATTCGGTTACCAGAAAACAAAGAAAGTGGAGAAGTCCAAGATCTTTAAACACATCAGCAAGAAGACAGCAGACTGAAGGCAGTTCTCTCACTGAAGGGAATGGCTTTCCACCTGGACGGACTTTGCCCTAATTTTCCCTTTCTCTTTAAAAAGGAACTTTTTAGGATCTTTTGACTTTACTATGATGATAATATTTTATTTTTAAATACTCACATAAAACAAACCATGTCATTGTTTAAAAAAAAAAGAATTGATTTCTCAGACTTCAAGCCTGTATTTGTCTAGACAATGCCCTTCTAACTTCTTCATTATGACCATTGATGATGTGATATTTTTGTAATCCACAAGATCATGGTCATCAAAAGTAATGAAGTCAAAATCTCTTTTTGTTCCAGACTGCCTATCAGTAATTATTTCAGTAGTATCAATTTTTCCATGTTCTTCAAAGTAATCTCTAAGGTGGTGTTCCTCACATCTTCTTTATTTCCACCAACAAACAGCTTATTCACAGTCACACGGGCTCCTGGTTTTCCAGATTCCTCTCTTGGTACAGCATGTTTTGGCTCAACTACCCTCCCACCAATGGAATGAGGCCTTGCAGCCATGGCAGCATCAACTGTGGCCATTTATGAGAAAGTTACAAAAGAAAATCCACTTATCATTTGCTTACAGGATCCCTCATAACAACACTGTCTGTGAGCTTTCCCCGTTGCTTGTAATAGTTTCTCAAACTTTCTTCTTTGGTTTCAAAGCATAAGCTACCAATAAGGAGTTTACAGAACTGTTCCTTTTCTCTCATTTTCCTCTCCAAAGGACAGTTTCTAAAGTTTTTCAATCATAGACACAGTTGGTTCAGTCAGATAGCTCACAGCCTCCCCAGTGGAGAAAGATTTCTTTGGATACATATGCATGGTGCTCATCCTGACATTGTGGTGAAAGTAGCCACTGTTGGAGAAATTGTGCTGCTGGAAGTACCTGCACACAGGACCCAAGGCTGTTTCTACTGCCATTTTTGATAGGTTTTAACTTGACGTTACACTGACTGACAGTTTCCTCCATATTTAAATGAGATGGATGAGCACAGAAATTTTTATTCTTATTTTTAATTATTCCTTGACTAATATCTGTTTTTTGGAGGTGGTACCTTTGCTTGTCCAAATATGTTTGGCCATGGAGTAAAAGGATGATTAGATTCTAATGGAGATGTAAAATTTGAATTATTTATGGGCACAAAATTGGATGCCACATCAGAGTTAGACACTTGGCAAGAATTCTCTGGCCAAGAGCATCCGACTGAAGTTTTCAGCAGAGCTCTGTGTAAAATAATGACTAGACATGTTAATGTTCTTAGTTTTTATGTTAGGTAGGTTGTTTCCAAGCCCACAGCCAAAGAATTATGAGAAAATGGATGTGGCTCATTCCCAATTAAGGACCTTAGTAGGAGGAAGACATTCTTGGGGAGATGTGGAGTAACATTCTGAATGTGCTGTAGCCTCCATAGCCAGCAGAACCAGGGCTGAGATATGGATTGGATGAAGGTAGTCATATGAAGGTAGAGATTTATAGAAAATGTTATTGCAGTGAATGTCAAATGGATTCACAGCTACCCAATGCTTGGAGTTAAGATTCAATGCAGGTGCATATTCAGACAGTGGAGGAAAGGAAGGTCTCTGTAAAGAGAATGTAAAGGAAAAATAGAGAGTCTTGATGCAAGAAGTCAGTATAAATGTCAGTATCAGCACCCAGAGGCTGGCATTGGTCAAATTTCTCTTAAGTATTAACAAAATTAGCATCTTGTCCTTACCAATGTTTATATTTAATTATACTTGATAAAAATATTTGGAGCTGGAGGAATGGTGCCTTAGCCACTATTCTATAATGAGACACTGTAAAGAGACTTTACAACCAAAGCAATTCCTATAAAAGAAAACATTTGATTGTGGACGTGTTTACAGTTTCAGAGGTTAATCTGTTATCATCATGGTGGGGAACATGGCAGCACACAGGAAGACATGGTGTTGAGGAAGTAGCTGAGAGTTTTGCATCCTGATCTGTAGGCAGAGAAAGAGAGAGAGAGAGACTCTGGGCTTGGCATGGGCTATTAAAACCTCAAAGCCCACCTTCCACTGATACATTTCTTCCAACAAGGCCATCCCTCTTCATCTCTGCAGTGCTTTCCAATAGTACCTCACTCTGGTGACTAAACATTCAAATATAAGACATGTGGGTCATTCATATTCAAACCACCACAGATTGTGGTGATTATATTGTGTCCCTCAAAATATTGTGTACCCTAATAAAACTTATTTGGGGTCAGAGAACAGAACAGCCACTAGATTAAACATAGAGGTTAGGCAGTGGTAGCACATGCCTTTAATCCTAGCATTCCCGA
>LZPO01117896.1:2669-14893 GCA_001675575.1 Neotoma lepida
AGACTCTTACTTCTACATACACCTGAGGTGGCTTCCCACTGGAGAGCAAAGCCCAGATCTGTTTCAATGGTTTGTTTTGATTTTTAAAGCCAACATGAGAAATCACGAAGAAAAGAGCATATTTTCACAAGAAATTTTGTAGGATTCTAAAACACAGGCAGTCATCTGTTGGCCTNGTGTTGTATCTCACGTTCACCTAATTAACCATCGTCTTTCTTATTTTAAATATTGTCACATTTATTTATAAGCTATTGATTATTGTTATACTTTGGCTCGTGGCAGAGACAGTTGATAGAATTGTATTTCTTTGCTTTTAGTATTGTGCTACCACTGGTCCATGCAAGTTTATTTTGTGAATGTTTATTCTTTTTGTTTTTATTCTCCGACTTGTTTTTGCCCCCTTTCCCCACACAGTAGCTGCTTTAGTAGTGTGTTTACCAGACAGCACGGTTAGACGAGCCCACTGCTGGTTTGCATATATGTAAATAAAGACTATGTTGACAGAGAGCTTGCTTTGTTTTTAAGTCTAAGGACTAAACTTTTCTTAGAACTATATTTTAAAGATACAATCCTAGTGTCTAGTCCATTAGTTCAAACTTTATTTTTGTAAATCATTAGAATAGAAATTTGTTTTCACTTAGCCTCAACTACACTACCTCCCCAAACAACAACAACAGCAAAAGCCCCCCAAAACAAAAGTTTAAGACAAATGTGCGGGTCTACTTCTATGGTCTACATGGGAAATGTCCTCCAAAGACATGTGTATTTGAACATTGGGTCCTCAGTTGGTAAAGCTGACTGGGAAGGCGATGGGATGTTTAGAAAATCAAGTCCTGCTAAAGGAAATAAATCTCAGGGGTGGGTGGAATTCAAATCTCTGCCTTACTTCCTGCTTGCTCTCCCTGCTTCCTATGATGTGTGGATGTAAATGTGATCAGCCAATTTCCTGCTTATCCTGCCATGATGGATTCNATCTCTTTGNAACAATAGCTAAATTAATGACTCTTTCTCCCTTAAGTGGCTTTTGTCACAGTATTTTATCATAGCCACAGAAGTAACTAATAGAGGAAGTTGTTAGAAAAAAAGTTTGNTACAGTTTTTTTCAAGTATATTGCTATTTTTTCATATTAAAACTAATGTGTGGGCATACTTTCCCTTAGATATAATTCAAAAATCACTGTTTAATTCTTTACCTGGAAGTTTGTAAGTGGTAAAAAATGTCTTCTCTTTCCTACTGTGTTCGTTTTGTGTTCATTTTCTCCTTCATATCATGGAGAGAAGCTATTCTTTATTGTCAAAATTTTAGCTCACAACTCTTATTTTGGACATTTCTGATTAAACAAATGCATGAAAGGGACTCGGAATAGTGGCCCCTGACCTCAGACATCTGTTGGTATCAAGAGTCTGACTTTAGGATAGATTTCAAGACAGTGTAAAAAACTCTCTACGTGTTCTTGTCTGGTCCTGTAACTGAGGATTCTGCTAATTGTGGAACTGAAGCTCCAGGAACTCCATGTTTNTTCATCCTGACTACTCACCACCCTCTTGACACATGGACATGGGGAAAGGGAAGTCGTTTCCCCCTTTGGCTTTCTNGGTATGTATGTGTTTGCTGGCTTTGATTAGCAGACCCACGGAACAATCTGAAATGAATTAGTACCGAAGGGTGGAAATCTGGGTGGTTTAAGTATCACTATTAGTACACACAGAATGTCTGAAAGCCCACATTCTTCTCTTGGCTGCATCTCTTTGTTCCTCATCTTTCCAAGGTTCTGTCAATAAAGTCCTAAGTAGCTGACTATTTCATGTGGTGTGGGGATCAGAAAGGCTCACAGTCTTCAGACAAATGGATTATTTGACTGACCTGCTGAAAGTTTAGGTCCTGATGGGTGGACATTGGGAAAGATTAGATCTCCAGGTTAAAATTAAATTTACTTTTTGTTCATTGTACTGTTAAATGGAAGAACATTACCTGCATATAGCATTTGTATAAAATAGACAGATAAAGTAGGTTGCAGTTAAATACTCTATAGATGGCACATAGATCATCTATCAAGTGGAATTATAATTTCTTTTGACCTCATTTATGGCATTTCTCTCCTAATAATAGGTAGAAAAGGCCAAGAACATGAACTTATATTTAGTATTGTTGACAGTGAATAGTTGTCAGTACAGGACAGACAACACTTCCTTCCCCAGTGGGTGTTCTTTTCCTCCTTTTTTTTCTGTACCGTTTCTGTGCCTCTCCTGCCCCACACCTCAGCACCCTGCTTGGCACAGAATGCATGGCATCCCTCAGTAAGGCCTATGTCAGGTTGGAATGAGTGATAGTGGGGATATTTATTCACAAACATGAGACTCTGTAAACACAGGCTTGCTGGCACATAGGGAGCTGAGGGAACAAAGAGGGGCCTCATGACTTCTCAGGGTCCCCCTGCTCAGGAAGCACAAGGCTACTGACAGGCTGGGANGCACCTTCTTGCTCACCCCTTGCCAGGAAAACACTTTTTGAAGAACAGTCATGAGAAACTGCTGACACAGATTTTTCTGTGCTCAAAGACACCATGAGTTCCCTTTCCCCATGTCCATGTGTCAAGAGGGTGGTGAGTAGCCAGGATGAAGAAACATGGAGTTGCTGGTGCTTCAGTTCCACAATTAGCAGAATCCTCAGTGGGTGGGATGGTCTTCTCAAACAGTGCCTGTGTTTGAGGCCCTGTTTATCTTTCTTCCTCCAGAGCAGCACGGTTCAGAAGAATTTGAGTGCACAGATGTCCTTGTCCCTCTGAGAACTGAAGTGGAAACAGCTAGAACATTAACAACCAACCTCTTCACTTGAGACTCAGGGAACGTCACGGAAGAGGGGGCAGAAAGCCTATAAGGGCCAGCGGAGGAAGAAAGCTGCGCTAAGATGGTCCCTTCTAAGACAAAACAAGACAAAACAACATGAAAGGGGGCTGTGGATGGATCTGGAAGGAGTTGGAAGGGAATATGTTAAATTTATAAATAACAAGAAAGACAAATAAAATAATAAAAAAAATTGAAAGAAATTTTCCACCCAATTTTGCATTAAACAGAAAACCCATGTCTTCAAACACCTTCATCTCTGGGGTTGGANTATTAGCACACTAGTTTAATGACTTGTTGATGTGACAGAACACTGGGCCAAAGCAGCTTGAGATGGGTTTATTTTAGCACTCAGTTTGAGGAGATCCTATCCATCCTGATTAGGAAAGCGTGGTGGCTGGAGTTTGAGACTGCTGGTCTCAATGCATTTACAGTCAGGACAGAGGCTGAAGAATGCTGGTCCTCAGCTGGCCTCTACTTTNTCATTTAGTTCAGTATCCCAGTTAGAGGGCTAGTGCTGCCCACACACGCAGGATGGGCCTCTCTTCTATNCTTAGTTAAACCTCTCTGGAACCCCCACCCCCACCCCCGNGTGTGTCTCTAAATCCTGTCAAGTTGGCCATGAAAGTGAACATCACACCTGGGCTTCGAGTTGCATCAGGGATCCTTTGGCTAAAGACACCAGCTTAGCTTTGTCCTTGTGAGCAAGGCTCACACTTCTATGTCTAGAATTAGACCCTTGTGTGTTTTATAACCCATCCAGATTCAGTCTCCCTCACTGTTCAGTTCCAGAAAATACCAAACCCAGACTGAACTCAGGCTCCTTTCTCCCCTCATGCCAGGACCCTCGTCTTTCTCTTTCTAGATTAATTTCTACAGATATATTAAACCCCAGAGGCGATTGTTCTGGGAACCCATTGAAGGATAGCACCGCTGTAGGAAAATCATTCTTTGAGGCTGTGATGTGAAGCCCATGCTGGGAGCCTAGGGACTTGCCTCTGCAGGGAGCCTGTTATGAGTTGCAGAGGTAGCTCCAGTGCGGAATATGCATGCAGTTAAAAGCAAAGCTGCATAAGACACGAGATCAAACCTGGAGTTATGTATCTGTTAGTAATTTCAGATCCACATGATGAGGGAGGACAGCTGTGGGAATGTGTGCTCTCTAGCAGTTCTTTTGAAAGACCGATCAATGTGGAGTTGAAGCAGGCTTCCAGCTTTGATTTGGGTTCTTAATTCAAGGGTTTTCTTCTTCCTAAATTTAGGCTATGCAGACACCCTTGTTAAATTCCCTGGTCAGAAGTGCAGCCAGCTGATTTTACATAGGATCCTGTTCTCTCCTTCACAATGAATTCCACTGGGGACAGAGTGGGCTTTGTACTTTTTTTTTTTATTATGGGGAAAATATATGCAGGCAGAACTTGGTTGTCAGNAAAGATGTTTGTTTTGATTGGCAATCAGTGTGTTTAGTCTGTGAGGCAGGGATGTTGGATTGAGAGGTAGGGCTTGAAGGTGTCTTGTCTCCAAACTGGGAAGGAGCAGAGAAATTGGCAGANGGGTGAAAGGGTGGCCTCTGCACTGTTTCAGAAATCTGACTTTGGCTTTTGAGACCAGAGTTTCTGATGAGTGTGAAGTGTGTACACGTTGTCTGCACATGCCTNATGACCAGCTTAGGCCTTAAAGGCAGAGCCTGAGGTCGGAGTAGCAAGACCCAATCCAGCTGCAGTTGTTTTGGAAGCTGCAATTGGGTTTTCCCAAGTCCAAATCGCTCCACAGGGCTTCNCCAGCCTTGCCCTTTTGGCTTGACCTATGTCGCTCTTTCTACATTCTACTCAGTTCAGCAAAGACTTTTTAACATTTTCTTTGAAATTCAGCACTGTGTTTAAGAGCAAGAAATACCAGGAACTTTAAGTTCTAGTCTCTTAAGGCTCAGTTTCCTTATCACTAAAATGGGGCAAACAGTGGGATTTCTGGTAATATTTGTGCTTGAGACTGTCTGACAGGATCTCTGCTTTGAACCGAGTACAGCTCATGTATCTAGTTTTGAGATTTCTCCATGATAGAACTGTACTTATTAGCCATGTAATTAAAGGGTAATTATCAGTGCTGAGGAAGAGTAAGTCTAGAAAGGAATCCTAACATGATGAAGTCTGCAAGTGATTTTAAATTAGCAAAGGGGAAATTCTGAACCTTTGTATGGTAATTCTTTTGACTAATACTGTACCCCCCCCCCCAACTCTGGATAGGGGAAATAATAGAGGTGGCAATTTCTTGTTTGGGTCAGATGAAAGGATAAGATCCCTGTAAGGAAAATTCATTGGAGCCCTGGGTGGGTTTGGCTGGTTATTTGAAAACTTGCTGTAATAGTCAGAGGAGACTTTGTTTAACATTGGGCCAATGAATTGGCTTAAAGTTGGTGTTAAAATTGTTGATGATAGACTGTGGAGGTGTCTGACAGGGGAGAGGAGAGGCCCTTGCTGTGAACCAGCAGACTGTGTCACTCAAGGGAGGTCTAGGATAAGATGCTTGATGCTTGCAGATACCCAAAAGCAAGGGATGAGGCTGTGCTCCACACACTTGAGATGCAAAAATAGAAACAACTCTGCAAATAAACACAGCATTTGTGCTATTATTAAGAGGGAAATTTCTGGATGAAATTATTTAGGATGAACTGTATTTTTGTTTTCCCCTACTCTGCTGATGTTATAATCACATATATAGCTGCCCTCCTGAACAATTCAGCAATTATCCCAGTTCACAGAGTCGGAGTCAAGTTAANAAATACGTATATAATAATAATGAATAATGCATGATATAATGTATAATACAATGTACATATAGTAATAATTAAAATAGTGTCTAACACATGAAGACTCANTTGTGGAGAGTTCGTNTCTAAGATCATCTGTCACATAAATCCCTTGTGTTCCAGTTCTGAAGTCAGACTCAGCTCTTGGACAAACCAAGTGTGAGACAGCTGCTGAGATGTAAAACCCTGAGCGTAGAACCTACCCAAGGTGACTTAAAATCAGTGACTTAAAGATGAGAGGTGATGCTGGGTGATGTCACAGGCCTGACACTGATGCCTCTGGGTGGACACCAGAAGGAGCTCCAGCTGACTCCTAACGATCATCTTGAACTCTGTGTGGCCACTGCTAATAGTGGCGTGTAGTTGCCACTATTATAAGTTCTGAAGAAAGGGACTCACAGGCTCAGGTCACCCAAATATTGTCTTTAGATGTGACTATGAAAGTTACAAGTCCTCCAGTGTGCCCTTTAAAGACATTCATTTCTCTAGAAGGCAGAAAATAGATTATGCAGAGAAACAGGGCCAATATTGAACTATAAATTGCAAAGGTATGAGTTAACAGGACTGGAAGCATTCTTGCACTTAGGAAAGGACTCTATGTGGAAGGTGTAGAACCTTGTGATCTGGAGTCAGCACATCTGAGTGTCTGGGCTAGGAAATTTTATGACTTGATTTTACTTCATACCTCTGGGCCTGAAGTCAGCCCCTCCTCCATCCCTCCCTCTTCCTCTTTTTCCCTGTTCTCTGCCTCTTTCTACCCTCTCTCTTTTTCCTGTTCTCTCCATGACTCTCTTCTTCTCCTTCTGTCCTTTGTTAGAATGGGAGGTGAGGGGGAGTCTGGGACAAGTTGGAGGAAGAGGAAAAACATGACCAAAATATACTGTATGAAGTTTTTCAATAAAAAAGTAACAACAATAACAAAAGAAACCTTTTTGCCTAGAGACCAGCTGCGTAGAGCATATGTTAGGTAATACGAGAGATGATGGGCAGCTCCCTTTTAAAAGCTATGTCCCTGCCTCTTCTCATTGATTCTTCCCTGGGGTCAATGAGAAGTATCTTACCATGTCCTGAATAGAGGAATATTATTCTGCTATGAAATAAAGTGAATAGTTCACCAAAATCTGATGGATCTAGCTAATCTGTGGAAGCCAGGAGAATGANCCATGGGGAATTGACTTTGAAGATACTAGCGCAGGAGAAAGTCTCTAATAGCTTTGTGGAGCTGTGTCCTACAGACTATGATGACAACACTTGTCCNTGGACCTGTGCACCTGAGCATGGATGAGGATAACTGGAGTCCAGATAGAAGGGGTCAGGTGGACATAAATACCACAATGGGCTCTAAGATCAGGACAGCAACTAGGGGACTATGTCCCTCAGCGATCATTAACATGGACTGTAGAAATGAAATAGATGGACAGCCAATAAACAGTTGCTTGGCTTCTATAGCAAAACTATGTAACAACATCTAAGTAGCCATAGATTATTACAAGAATGATTTCAACATTGCAATGAGAAAAATACAGTTCTTCGCCTAGGTCTTGGAATTGATGCTAAAGCACATGTTAATTGCAGATACGCATATTTTCTGTTGTGGTCCACCAGTCCTTGGACCTCTCTTGGTGTGGACATTACAAGGTANAATAATTCCCTTTATTAAAAAAATTATTTTTATTTTAAATTATGTGTGCCTATGTGGGATTTTGTATATGTAAATACAATTGTCCTCAGAGGCCAGAAAAGGGTATTGGACCCTTGGGAACTGAAGTGACAATTGTGAACCACTCTGTCCTTGGCAAGAGCAGTACTGAGTGCTGAAAAACTTTCAGCAGTGCTGAAAATTTTCTCTAGCCTCTACAGTAATTTTCCTTGACTTGGACAACTGCCAGGCCATCTGCCATGGCCAAGACTAAGAGCTGTCTAGACAGTTCATTGATANTATATGCCCTGAGTATTTCTAACACTTACTTTCTACCACCTAGCATGCATATGTCTTATCAAAGCAGCTAGAGTAACTTCCAGTTTAGGCCTTTCAAATCCTGATCAGAGGTTCAAAGAGAGACTTCTCTCTGTTGTTTAGTGGACTTATGTTGGCCTTATACTCAGAGACTACATGAGTCANTAGACCAGTGCTTTGAAGACTGCAAATTTTGAGTAGGATCTAGAGCAATAGCAGAATTTAAAGCAAGTTCAGAGTGTGGTGTGAAGCAGCTGTGTGGATTGGATTATAGCATCCATGATATCTATTGATGGAGGCAAGTAGTAGATGAGGACATCATACATTGAACATGTCAGCACATTTGAATTGTCATAATGCTGACTGTTGGGGTTCTTGAATGAAGACATGATGGTAGTAGAATAATTGTCACTTTTAAAAGCAACCGAGGTGAGGGCACTTGAGGGTATTATCAGATCTATTAAATGATAAGATTGCAGAAGCTCAAGGATGTTTGAAGGCAAGGAGTATACAAGCAGATGGTCCACATTTCACATCATCTTCCATTGTTGTAATAANATCTAACTTGGAGCTGTCAGAAGAAGAAAAAGCCTAGGTCTGCTTCTCGGATAGGCAGACACACTTGTTGATTCTTGATGGGAACAGCTGTCAGGCTGCTGCCACCTGACAGCTCCATTCTGAGGTCTCTGAGAGATATTGGTGAGGAAAGATCCTTCAAGAGGACACATTTTTAAGCAGTTTATTGAGCCACTAACTTTTNGATGAATAAAAAATGATGTAAGGTAGACATTAATCCCTGGGCAGTGACCAATGGCTTGTCTCTCTGGGTCTAAAAGGAACATGATGGGAGAGGGAATTTTAGAAGCTTTGGTGATGACACTTATGGGATTCAGCATAAAATGTGCGGATACTTGAATTTATACCGAAAGTCACTAGTATATAATGACTTTTGCTGTGAAGATCAGTCATATTTTANTCACAGTTATCTGAGTGATTACAAAATGAAATAGCCAGTAATTGAGACTGCACATATNCAATATCATCATGGAATCTTTTATCAAAGTTAGTNCACCTACTGCAGATGTTTAATGCCTGACATTTTGGCAGTGAATTATGAGCTTTCTATTTTCCTCTGTATGTGATTCTGTCTTCATGACTTTAGCCTCTGCTGAACTAGAAGTTCTATTATTTGGTTAGATATCTCTCACATTCTTAGGTCGATGTGATATATGTCTGAGAAGCTAGTTCTAATGATTGCTGCTGAGCCTTTTGGACAAGGACTCTAATGAGTTAAATTTAACTACAGTTACCAATATGGGTCATAATTTTAAATATATATTATATGTATGTAGTGTGTGTGTGTGTGTGTGTTAAAACAAGATTAACAAGATTACTAACAACTGGACACCTAAGTCCAAGTTAGACTGATTGCTTCATTCTGTCTCTCTAGTTTTTTTCTGGACAAAATATGTCAGGTTGTTGTGTTAAGATTTAATGGATTTTTCTTTCTTATCATGGATTAAGGAATAACTCCAAAAACTAAGATTTTTATGGCAGAATTTATTGCCTAGGTTACAGGAATACCTAACCATTCAAAGTCCAACTGGTTCTATTTACCAGGCATGATGGTGGATCTCAATTGTTCCGTGGCAAGCTTTAGAATGACCTAGGAGACACACTTCTGGGAATGTTCCCAGGTGTGCTTCTAGAGAGGTTTAAATGGAGTAAGGATAGATCACCCTTAATATTGGTGAAACCATCCCATCAGCCAGAGTCNCGGATTAGATACAGTGGAGAAAGCAGGCTGAGCCCAGCCATTGTCTCTTTCTGCCTCCTAACTATGGTTGCAATGCATCCAGCTGCCTCAGGTTNCTGCCACCACACCTTCCCACCATGATGGGCTGTATCTTCAAACTGGGAAGGCACCATCAATTTCAATGTCTGATAAATGTAACCTTTAATAACAAGAACTTTTACATTCTTCTTTTTCATACTAAGTATTTGAAATATATGTATTTTATACTTACAGTATTTCTCAGTTGGGACTTGTTTCTTTTCAAGAGCTTGATAACCATGAGCAGATAGTGGCCACCATATTGATAAGGCTATAGTTACACATACTCTAAAATTCATACAAATGTNTTATATTTTTCACAAAAGACATTGACACATAGAATTTCATACTGAATAATCTGTGTCATTCTGTGAAAGTATTTTTAAGATACACTGTGAAGTCCTTTACAAATACTTTCAGATTGTGAGCAAATGGGACACTAGGAAATAAGGATAGTCCAACCATCATCATAGATTCTGTTGTGACTAGGCATTCCTGTTTTANTTCTGCTGCAAGCTTTTAGGCTTTGCAAAACAAGAATGTTTTGCTTTTCTTTCTATCTGTTGGTGTTTTATTACAGGGCTTGGGCCCTGTAAAATGGCAAAAAACAAACAAGTCTGTCAGCATGTGCATTGAGTAAACACATGGGAGAGTTTACTGATTAGTAACTTGAAACAAGGGGGTTAGATCTTTGGCTTATGTGGAATCTTAGCAAAGAGCTCCAAAATGTGCACATAAAAGACAAGACAGAGGGAAAAGATTTTAGCTTCTATAGGTCATGGCTTCCATCTGAAATGTCTCATGCTTTGAATACGTGCTGCCCAGCCTGTGGAGCTATGTNTATAAGGCTGTAGAGTGTAGGGGTGGGGGTCTTTCTGGTGGAAAGAGTCACCAACAGTGGTCCTTGGAAGAGCTCACCTGTTTTATTAGTTACTTGTCTATTGCAATAAAACACCACGATCAAGGCAACTTATATAAGAAAGAGTTTATTTGGGCTTATGGTTCCAGAGGATAAAAGTTTGCTATTGCAGGTGTGCTGGATAGTTTTACGTCACATTGACACAAGCTAAAGTTATCTGAAAGGAGGGGACCTCTACTGAGAAAATGCCTCCATAAGATATAGCTGTAAGGTATTTACTTAATTAATGATATAAGGGGAAGGGCCCAGCCCATTGTGGGTGGTGCCACCCTGGGCAGGTAGTCCTGNCTTCTATAAGAAAGCAGTCTGAGAAAGCCATGAGGAGCAAGTCAGTAAGCAGCACCCTTCCATGGTCTCTGCATCATCTCCTGCCCTGCGGTGCCTGCTCTATTTTGAGTTCTGTCCTGATTTCCTTCAGTGATAGACTACAATGTAGAAGTATAAGCCAAATAACCTCTCTCTTCCCCAACTTATTTTTAGTCATGATGTTTCATTGCAGCCATAGAAACCCTAACTAAGAAAGCAGGGAAGTGATAGGCAAGTGATAGGCATGATGGCAGAAGGTCCCAGTGACATACTTCCTCCAGCAAGGCTNTGCCTCCTAAACCTCCCCACNAAGTGCCACACTCTGGGGACCAAGTATTCAAATGCCCAGGAGCATGATGACATTTCTCATTTGAACCACAGCACTCTGGTTCTGGCCTGCTATTCTCCTTTTCCTGGTCTGTCATGTGAGGAACCTGCACCACACATTCCCGCCCTTGTGACCCCCAGCCACTCTTTCCTGCTGCAGTAGACTGAGATTCCTCTGATGCCATGAGCCAAAATAAATCATTTGTTCCACCTAAGTTACCACTGTTAGGAATTTTGTCACAATGATGAGAAAGATGACTACCTCAGGCGACAAATTTGGGTAAAAATTAGGGGGAAACTAATGAAGATAAGAACTAGTTAGAAAGATATTATGCAGGTTCTTTTGGTACCTTCTTTGGTTGAGGAGTCTAGAGTTGATTACCAGTATTAACATCTGTGATTCCCAGTAGAGACTGAAGAGGATCATGTGCAAAAATTTACTGCCTTGTTTTTAGGCAAATCACAGAGAGCAGGAGCGTTTCTTGTGTCTGTGTCTTTTTAATTACCTTCAGCTCAAAATAATCTGGATGCCAAAGTGACATATCCTGGGGTGGCATTTTCTGCTATACCCCAGTTCCTAACCTGTAAATCTCACAGTTTTTTTTTTTTTAAGAATATAGGATTGTAAGAGAACACTTTAATCAAGGAATTCACCTGCTATATGCAGCTGGTTAAGGCATTGTTGAAAAGAATATAGTGTCCTTGCTAATGACCATCCCAGCTGGTATTTATAGATTTCTATCATGGTTGTAGTGAAACCATGGAGATTTAAAACAAACCTGTTTTCTTATAAATTTTTTGTCAGTTAAGGTAGCTTTTATTACATTTGCTTCTATTAGGATTTGCTACTATGAGCCTTAGAAGGAATAGTAGAAATTTTTTGCAGGAAGGTTGAGCAATTGATGCCTTATGATCAAGAGTTGTTGGTATTTGAGTTTGTGATTCACTGTGAAACCTTTTTTATTTCACTGGATCTTTTTGCAAACATGGAAAGCATTGTGTTTTAGTTTCAGTATTCAGATTTTAAGTTTACATTTGTTGAGTGGATGAACAGATAACTTTGCATTTTATTTCAATTCCTAATTCTTTTCTGTCTTTGTTCAATGTCATGAGTGATAACAGCATAAAGGGCTGGCCAGGCTCACAAGGATTTTACAACATTAGCTCACTAACCCCCACTCTCCTCTGACATCAGCTCACACCCTCCACTCTCCTCTGACATCAGCTCACA
>LZPO01117897.1:8874-28669 GCA_001675575.1 Neotoma lepida
TTCTCTATAGCTAGTATGAATCCCTGTGTCTTAAGCACTAAGATTATGTCTAATGACTTAAAGCTAGATAGTACAATATGGAGAAGGAAATAAAATTGTACATTTTCAGTGGAGAAATCTGACGAAATGAGTTTGAATAAGTTATCAAGGTCAGTTTAAAGAATGATAAGCAAGCTGATGGGAATCACCACTGATGTAATGCAAATACCATCGTTATAATGTGAGCACCACTGAATGTAATGTGGGCACTATTATTGGTTTTCTTTATTGAAAATAGATTTTTCATACAAAATACTCTGATTACAGTTTCCTCTATCCCAAATATTCTCCACCTTCCGTCCCACTCAAATCTACACCCTTTCTCTCTCTCTAATTAGAAAACAAGCAAGTATCTAAAAAATAACATACAAAATAAAAGATAAAATAAAATCCTTTGGCAAAACATTACTATTTGGTTTTCCCCTAAACCTATCTAGTCTCAGGTTTTTGGCCTACAAAGCAGTGCCAGGGATGGGTACAATCTCGTGGAGTGGACCTTAAATACAATCAGATGCTGGTTGGTTGCTCCCAGAAGTACTGTGCTACCATTGCTCCAGCATGTCTTGTAGGCATATCACTNTTATNTATCAATGGATTTGTATCTGAGTCAGTGTTTACCTTTCTCCTTAGTAGCATGCAGAATACCTTCCACTATCATAATGACTATTCAACAGGAAATTTATAGTGTATTAGGTTTCCATACAACCCTTCACATGGGCCTTAGTTATAGCTATCCCTCCCTGAGTCCCCCTCCCTTACTATCTTCTTCCCTCCCCCTCCCCATCGGATCCTTCCATTCCAGTCCCCCAACTCCCATATATCCACAACTATCTATTCTACTTCCCTCTCCTAGAAAGATCCATATCCCTCTAACCCCCTACTCTATACACTACTGTGGTTATATGGATTATAACCTGCTTATCAAAGACCTAAAAATTAAAATCTATACATAAATGAATTGTATTATGTTAACATATTTGTCTTTTGTGGGTCTGGATTACCTCATGGAGAATGATTTTTTATAGTTCCATCCATTTATCTTTGAATTTTATGATTTTGTTTTAAATAGAGTAATAATCTATTGTATACACATATTGAAAGGTATATCCACTTTCCATTGACAGACATACATGCTGTTTCAAATTTCTGGCTTTATGAAGAAAGCAGCAATAAACAAGTGAGCAAGTGTCTCTGAAGTAGGATGTAGAGACCTTTGGGTATAATGCCCAAGGGTGATATAGTTGGCTCTTGAGATAGATCTATTCCCAGCTTCCTGAGGCACTGCTGCACTNATTTCCATAGTGGTTATACAAGTTTACACTCCCATCAGCAACAGATGAGTGTTTCCCTTTCTCCACACCCTCACCAACATGAGATGTCATGTATTTTATTAATATTGAGCATTCTCATTGGTGTAAGATGAAATCTCAAAGTGGTTTTGGTTTGCATTTCACCATGACTAAGGATGTTGAAAATTTCTTTAGTGTTTCTCATCCATTTGTGCTTCATCTTTTGAGAATTCTGTTTAGGTTTTTACTCCAATTTTAATTTGTTTGTTTTCTTGATGTCCAGTTTCTTGAGTTATGTAGCTTGCTGCTTTAAGTGACAGTGTCCTTTGTCATATATAAGCTTTTCTGTTTCATGAAGTTTCACTCATTGTTGCTCTTAGTGCCCATGTTATCAAGCTTCTATTCAGCAAGTTTTTGTCCTGTGCCAATGAATTCAGGATTATTCCCTACTTTATCTTCTATCAGATTCAGGGTATCTGGCCTTATGTTGAGGTTCTTGAACCATTTGGAGTTGAGTTTGTGTAGGGTGATAAATATAGATCTGTTTTCATTCTTCTACATGTAGCCATCCATTTTGACTAGCACCATTTGTTGAAGAAATTATTTGATTTCCAGTGTGTGTCTCTGGCTTCTTAATCATAGATCAGATTTCCATAGGTATATGAAGTTATGTTTGGGGTTTTAATTTGATTCCCTTGACCAACATGTCTGTTTTTAGGCCAATATCATGATGTTTTTATTACTATGGCTCTTGTAGTACAATTAAAGATCAGAGGTGGTGATAACACCAACATTACCTTCATTATTAATGAGTGTTGTAGCTATTCTGGATTTTTGTGTTTCTGTATAAAGCTGAAAATTGTCTTTTCCATTTCTGTGAAGAATTTTGTTAGAATTTTATGGGGGATTGCTTTGAATCTGAANATTACTTTTTGTAGAATGGCTGTTCTTCCCATATTAATTCTAACAATTCATGTGCATGGGAGATCTTTCTATCTTCTGATATTTTCAATTCTTTTCTTCAAAGTCTTAAAGATTATTTTAATAATTATTATAAATCAAGTTTTTATTTACTTGGTTATAATAACCACAAGATATATTATGAGGCTTTGTGAATCAGGCTTTCCCTGATTTCTTTCTCAGTCTTTTTGTTATTTGTATATAGGAAGGCTACTGATTTTTATGTGTTAATTTTTTATCCTGCTACTTTGCTGAAAGGATTTATGAGCTGTAAAAAAATTTCCTGATAGAAATTTTAGGGTCATTTATGTATATAATTACATCATCTTTAAATAAAAATTCTTTGACTTCTATTTTTTTCTATTTGTATGCCCCTGGTATCATTTATATCTTATTGTTCCAGCTATGACTTCAAATACTATACTAAATAGGTAAGAGGAGAGTGTGCAGCCTAGTCTTGCTCCTGATTTTAGTGGCAATGCTTTGTTTTTCTCCATTTCTATTGATGTTGGCTATGGGTTTGATGTAAACCACCTTTATTATGTTGAGGTATATCCTTTTTATCCCTAGTCTTTATTATGTTGAGGTATATCCTTTTTATCCCTAGTCTCTCCAAGACTTTATTATGAAGGGCTGTTGGATTTTGACCAAAGTATCTTCTGCATCTAATAATATCAGCATATGGTTTTTGTCTTTAAGTTTGTTTATATTGTGTACTACATTTATCAATTTATATATGTTGAACCATCCCTATATCTCTGGTATGAAACCTACTTGATCATGAATAATCTTTTTGATGTGTTCTTGAATTCAATTTCCAAGTGTTTTATTGAAATTTTTTGCATCTATGTTCAGGAGGGAAACTGGTCTATAATTCTCTTTCTTTAGGGGGTCTTTATATGGTTTAAATATCAGAGGAACAGTGGCCTCATAAAAAGAATTGGCAATGTTACTTCTGTTTCTATTTTGTAGAATAATTTGAGGAGTATTGGCATTAATTCTTCTTTGAAAGTCTGGTAGAATTCTATACTAAAACTATCTTGCCCTGTCCCACCCCTGTTGGGAGACTTTTAATTATTGTTTCTATTTCACAAGGATTTATAGGTCTATTTAAATTGCCTTTCTAAACTTGAGTCAACTTTTGTAGGTGGTATATATCAAGAAAATTATCAAGTTAGTTTACATTTTCTAATTTGATGGTGTACAGGTTTTTAAAGTATGTCTTCATGATTCTCTGGATTTCCTCAGTGTCTGATATTATGCCCCCCACTTTTCCCCAATTTGACTAAATTTGATCATCTCTCTCTGCCTTTTATTTAATTTGGCTGAAGGTTTGTCAGTCTTATGGATTTTCTCAAAGAGCCAACACTTTGTTCTCTTTGTTTCATTGATTCTTTGTAGTGTGTGTGTGTGTGTGTGTGTGTGTGTGTGTTACTATTTTATTGATTTCATTCCTGAATTTGGTTAGTTCTTATTATCTATTTTTGGGGGAGGTGTTATTTNTTCCTTTTTTTCAAGAGCTTTAAGGTGCATCATTAAGTTATTAATATGAGGTCTCTCCAATTTTCTAAGTAGACACTTAGTGCTATTTACTTGTGTCTTAGAACTGCCTTCAATGTGTCCCATAAGTTTGGGTATATTGTGTTTCCTTTTCATTAAATTTTAGAATCTTTTTAAAATTTCTTTCCTCATTCTTGTCTTGAACCACTTTCCATTCAGTAGTGGGTTGTTAAGTTTCCATGAGTTTGTAGGCTTTCTGTTGTTTCTGTTGTTGANATCCAGCTTTAATCCATGTTCAAATACAATGCAGGGAGTTAGTTAAATTTTCTTGTATTTGTTGGGCCTTGCTTTGTGTCCAAGTATGTGTTCAATTTTGGAAAAAGTTCCATGAGCTGCTGAGAAGAAATATTCTTTTGTGTTTGGGTAGAATTTTCTGTAAATAACTGTTAGGTCCATGTTATGATGTAATTTAGGTCTAGCATTTCTCTGTTTAGTTTTTGCCTGGATGAACTTTCAATTGGAGAGAATAGTGCAACCCACTATCACTGTGTCAGTGTCACCAGTATCACAGTATGATTTTAGCAATAGTAGTGTTCCTTTTACGAACTTGGGTGCCCTTGTTTTTGGTGCATAGATGCTAATAAGGTTAATATCCTCTTTATGAATTTTCCTTTGATGAGTTTGTAGTGACCTTTCCTATNTCTTCNGAAAAGTTTTGGTTTAAAGTCTATTTTGTTAGATATTAAAATGGCTACATAGTCCTGCTCCTTGGGTCCATTTGCTAGGAAAATCTTTTTCACCCTTTTACCCTGAGAGGATGTCTATCCTAATGTTAAGATGTGTTTCTTGGATGCAGCAGAGGAATAGATCTTGTTTCTTAATCCAATCTGTTAGTCTGTAGCTTTGTATTGTGGGACTGAGACCATTAATACTGAGAGTTATCAAAGTGCAGAGTTTGTTGATTCTTGTTATTTTGTTGTTATGGTGTAGGATTTTTTCCCCTCTTCTGATTTGCTTGTCTGAGGTTATTNATTCCTTGTGTTTTCTTGGATATGGTTAACCTCTTTAGGTTAAAGTTTTCCTTATAACACCTTCTGTAGAGCTGGATTTGTAGATAAATACTGCTTACATTTGGTTTTATCATGAAATGTTTTTCTTTCTTCATTTATTGTGATTGAAAATTTTGCTGAATATAGTAGTCTGGGATGGTATGCATTATTTCTTAGAGCTTGTAGAACATCTATGCCAGTCCTTCTGGCTTTTAGTCAGAAAAGTCAGATATCATGCTAATAGGTCGGCCTTTTTGTATTCCTTGGTCATTGCCCCTTGCATCTTTTAATAGTCTTNTTTTGTTCTGTACATTTATTGTTTTGATTATTATGTGTCTTGGTGAATTATCTTTTTGACCCAGTCTATTTAGTGTTCTGTATGTTTCTTGTAGTTATGTAAGCACCTCGTTCTGTAGATTGGGTATAATTTCTGATTTTTTAAAAATTTTTCTGTGTCTTTAACCTACATTTCTCCTTCTTTCTCTGTTCCCATTATTTGTAGTTTTTTTTTTAATTTTCTTTTTATAGTGCCCCAGATTTCCTGGGTGCTTTGTGCTTGGATTTTTTTCAGCTTTAATATTTTCATTGACTGAAGTATCAATTCCTTCTATCTTGTCTTCCATCACTTGTTTTCTGTTGCTGGAGCTTACCTGTGAGGTTCCTGTTTGACTACCTAAAATTTTTATTTCTAGTTTTACTTCAGTTTTTTACTTTTTCTTTTTGATTGTTTTTTTTTGTGGTTGTTGTTTATTTTCTTTTTATTTCAAGACATGGTTTCTTTGTGTAACCTTAGCTATCCTGGAACTATCTCTGTAGACTTGACTGGCCTCAAATTCACAGAGCTCTACCTGCCTCTGCCTCCCAACTCCTGGGATTAAAGACGTTTGATCACTGCCCCAGCTCAGTTTGGGTTTTCTTTAGTAACTATTTCTACTTTCATGTCTCTTTCTTATCATTCCACTGTTTGTGTCTTCATTAATGGTTTTATTCATAGCTCTTTAAGGTCCTTAAACATATTTATAATAGCTTTTTGGAGTCCTTACCTTGTGCTTCAACTATATCGCATTTATCAGGACCTACTGTAGTAGGGTTGCTGGGTTCTGGTGGAAACATTGTCCTGGCTGTAATTGATTTTGTTTCCACACTGGTGTCTAGTAGGCATCCTGTTTTAGGATGATTGTAATTCTAAGTGTTGATATCTGGTCTTATTTTTGTTTTGTGAGTATTCTCTCCCTTGCTTTCCGTTTTCCTATCTTGAACTTAGGAGAGTGTGATGGCTCTAGGTTGCCTGGTAGGGAGTACATTTGGCNCCCTGGCAAATGTGCAGTGGGGGGAGCAGTCCTGGGCAGTAAATTTTTCTAGATCTTGGGAGCTGACATGAAGGAATGGGGATGGTCTAGAAGGAAGTGGCTAAGAAGGTCTACAGGAGGGAAAANAATCTGACTCTGCCTTGAGTAAACACTCAAGGCCAAGTCCCCAGGGAATGGATGTGGAGAGGGAAGACAGACTCCTGCAGGTGATCTGCTACAAGGCTGGGGATGAGCCTGGAGAACTAGAGAACAGGAACAAAGACGAAGATTCCTGTGTTGGTTGCATTGAGAATGGTCCTCACAGGCTTGAATGCCTAGTCATCAAGGAGTAGAACTACTTGAGAAGGATTAGGAAGTGTGGCCTCATTGGAGGAAGTACGTCACTGGGCCTAGGCTTTGAGGTTTCAAAAGCCGAAGCTAGGTTCGGTGTCTCTCTCTTCCTGTTGCCTGTAAATCTTGATATAAAACTCTCAGCTACTTGTCCAGCACCACATCTACCAGCATGACACCATGATTCCCACCATGATGATAACTGACTAAACCTCTGAAATTGTAAGCAAGCCTCAGTTAAATGATTTCTTTAATAATNGTTGCCATGGTCATGGTGTCTCTTCACCGTGTGGAAATTTGACTAAGATAATTGCCTACATGATTCCCAGGATTCATAGCCACTGGGTTCCCTGGTAGAGAGGGCCTCCAGGTTTTGGAGGCTAACGCAAAGGGATGGAGTGAGGGAGGAAGGCTGAATGAGAAGATCTGTGGAATCTCCTAGGAATAGAGGCAGAGAGAAAGGAGATGCCCTATTAGGTGTTCTGCTATAGGACTGGAGATAAGATTGAGAAATTGGAATTGAAAGACATGAGAATGAAGACCACCTACCTGATTCCTAGGCTGACATTGCCAGTGGGCAAGTGCCACTATTGTAATGTAAGCACCATTGATAAAATGTAACACCATGGATGTAATACAAGAGAGTATTACTTGGGTAAAGTGGATCTTCATCCCTCAAACATGGAGTATTATTTTGATCCTCAATTTCACCTGATTCTATAGCTTTTTGTTTCAGTGAGCAACCAGGAGTTTTAAGAAGATAATTTGTTCAAGTTCCTACCACATTGACCCACCCACTTACATCTTCATTTTATTTTGCCCATATACGAGCTGTATAGTTATATTTATCCTCTGTATCAACCCTAAATAATACTACTTTCATTATAGCTACAAACACCATTATGGGCCAAATCACTATCATCTCCCACTTGACTAAGTTAGTTTTGTAAACTGCANGATCTATCCCAAACATCTGTGCCCACTTCAATCTTTCCTCAACAGACCTATGTTCCTTTCTACAAGTCTGATTTTCTCTCTCTAGTCAGATTACCCAAGGGTCCCATCTTGTTCAGAGATGATAGCATGGTTAGAAGTCTATAGAGTTGCTTTGGTCGAGTTTTAACTAGATAGTAGTGTCTGTGTCTCTGCAAGAATTAAAATATTCTGACTTCCTCTAGCAGATAAAGCACTGTACCAAAGCAAGCCACACAGTGGCAAGAGAGCTACTGCCATCCCCGCAACCCCCAACACACATCACACCAGCTCCCTCAGTGGCTCTCTCTAGACTGTGAACACAATGCAATTGCTCATCTCTGTTCAGGCTGGGTGCCTCTTATTGCTTCATTGTTATTACTCCATGACATTTTTCTATGTGTTCACCCTGTCCAATCACATCAGCCTTTGTGTTGTCTCTTGGATGACAGCTACCCACATGTATTTCTCCATATATTTTCTACAAGGTTGACTCCTCCCTGCTTTGGGTCTTTGCTTAAAATGCCACATTTTCAATGAGAAAATTTCACTAGCTCCCTATTTCGTACTGTACTCATTTCTTTTCCACTATCTATTAGATTCTTGCTTATTTTCTTCAGAACAGTAGCCATCTAATATGGAATATTTCATTTGTTGTATAAGAACTGACAACCTCCAACTTAAAGAAATGTTTCACATGAAAAAGATCTGTCAATGTTATCTCTGTGGCCCTAACACCTAGAGTTCTACCTGATACATTGCAGTCATTTAAACACTGTGCCATAGATGAAAAGGTTTTAATGGAATAAAGAGTGTGGTAATTTTTTTTCTCTGACTCAGTTCTCCTCTACTAGGAAGCAAAATTTCTTTCCTTCATAGTATCAAGTTTCATCTGAATATATTTTCTTGAGATTTTTCCAAATCCTTATTTCTTATCTACCATAAATATTCACTGGACCTTACTTCATATATTTTCTTGTCTCCTAAAGAGAATATCTTGATCTAGTTTGATTACTTGAAATGTTTAATGGGAGACTCCATCAAATAAACATTTAATTATCAAATAATGAAGATAGAAAATTTATTTTTAAAATATTAACACACATGTATATGTGGCATTAACTGTCCAAAGACAATAGGAAGTATAAGAAAATTATATTTGAAGATGATTTCAAAATGGCAAAGTAGCCTCAGCAAGTAATAAATACAGAAATTGTTTGTGTTGGTGTAATAATTAAACATATAGCAAAACTAATTGTTTTAATAGGCATTTAACCCAAATATACCAGTTTCAAAGAGGAAAAATGTATACTCTTTCCTAACAGGGTTGATTGTACTTTCCCCAGGGCTGTAAAATGTGAAACAGAATTGTGAGCTCCCTATTAGCTATGGCAAATATCATTTTATTTTCTTATCAAGTGACTACAGTGTTAGTTTCATAGCAATATCCCATGGCTTGACAATTTTGGCTTAACTTTATTGGTCTCTTCCTGTATTTACAATGAAACAAACCCATTTTTTTGTAGAACTATGTTATCTGATACTCAACGTTTGAGCTCAGCTGGAAAATTAGAAAAGAAACTGAATTTTGAGGAGAAAATAACACTGCCATTTGGGATGCTGTGGGAACATGTCTCAAACATACAATGCTGGACCAGTTAGATTTCAAACCCTGAGCTATGTTGACCTCAAGTTGAGGTCTAGAAATGGCACTGGAGAGTTTGAGAGATGGTTAATGTGGGACTAGCAGTGTTGGTTGCCATAGTCATAGCATGCCTGTGCCATTATTTGTAAGAGGTATGATGGCAAATTTTAAAAGCTATTTCTGGTTTCAAAAATTCAGCACTGTCAGAGCAGTGCAAAGCATACAAGGAAGAAAACTATTACCTCCACACCAACTCTGGAAAATGGTGATTTCTTGGCTTGCATCAGTTACAAACATGTACGATGGCAATAAAGCCCACAAACAGCTGGTTTCTGTATACTAGATATTAGATTGTTCAATATGTTTGACACTTTTCATTGGTGTCAACTTACTTCAGTGAGACCTTCATCCTTAAAAGCTCTTTGCATACTCGAAGAAGATTTCAAAGTAGCAAAATATGTTAATTATTTTTATGTGGGGAGTTGGTTTGGTTTTTTATTAATTATCTTAAGAAATACATATTCTCAAAGGGAAAAATCACAGAAAATCATCAAAAACTCAAATCCAACTCTTCAGCTCTTATTCCTCTGGCTAGACTACTTTCTTCACAGTCTTCTCCCCTTTCTGCTGGGGTGATGGAATTTGTCAGAGCTGCCTGCCTCCTCTTCTAACAGACACACAATGCTGTTTAACATCAATGTCAGTGGAAATTGAGGATGTCACTATCTTTCCTAAAGGTTATCTTTACTGAGCTTAGAAGGTGATGCATNCGACATCTCCTGGGAGATGTCATAATGATCCCAACCATAGTTTCTAAGGAATACCACAATCCTTCTTAAATTGGATATAACCTTACCATTCTTATACTTTTTTAACAAGGCATCCTTTCTAGAGAAGAATATTTCTGTCTTTGGTGAATAGAACAGATATCAAAGCATAATATAGAGATGAGTAATAGAGTGTCTCGAGCAAAGGAAAGCACACTTTTAGGGTTTCTGAGGCTCACCTCACTGCTTCCTGAGACATGACAAGAAAGGTGAGCTAGAAGGCTTACACACTAAGACAGGTGAGCAATCACAAATTGTATCCAGGTGGCAAAGGTAATGATGACAAGAAGGGACCCATTTCCAGATACTATTAGAAGACAGCACCTCCAAACCTTGTGCATGACTAAATAAAGGGTATAAGAGAGCTGGCACCTTGATTCCAGTTCCTTTCTCAGTTGCAGAAAATGGAAGATTCTCTGCAGAACAAATTTAAGTATTGTGCCATAACTGCTGACTGTTGGGGTAGAGTTTTAAACTTCAAAATTAACAAATTAATATTCGGCAAAGCCACAACAAGATAAGAGGTAGATTATTCAACTATTAGGATATAGAGAAATGAGAGTTAGTAGTTAGTCAGTACAATCGAACTTGTAGTCATATTAGTTGTTTTCAAGGTTAAGCAGAGATATATTTTAGATAGGTCATCTTCAAACCCTTCAGAGATTTGCAGAATATGGCATTTAAAATGTTTTAATAAGTTAGATTTTTTTTCTTTATAACTATGAGACATGTTGGCTCCTGGCAGCACCAATTTATTTCAGAGAAGATATGGGCATTGAAGAGACTGCATATGGACTTAACTTTCATGTGGAAAAAATTAGCCACTGGACAAGAAAGTGCCCTCGCATTGACTGCTGACAGTATGCTGTTCAAAAACGACAAGCAGGACACAAAACAAAAGACTACTGATCCTTGCCAAGACAAATGTGGTTGCAGCTTTGGCAACAGGCATCCTCTGAGACCAAGACAATATGGCACCATTGCTGAAGTGGCTTTGCAGTCCAGAAAAGATATAGTGCCTTTTCCTTTGAAGGCAGCTGAACAGGCAGTTGACTGATGGCTACTGGTGTGCTGTGGAACAGTAGCTGGAACAGGTATTCTTGGAGGAATAACTAGGCTGATGAAGTCTGACCTCTCAATGATAGACTTACATTTAATAAAAGAGACAAAGCCACCTACAAGCCGAGAAGAATGGGATGCCAAGGTGAAACCACCCACAAGCCAAAAAGAATGGGAAGCTGAATTCCAAAATTTAAAATCCTGAATCATGACAGGACACTGGCGGAATTCAAGTTTATCTGGTACATGGAATACTTGTACCAAATGTGGGATCAAGCTGTAGACTTTGAGTACTTCCTGCTTCACAAATGAGTCTGTCAGATACACTAAGCCTATAGGTTGAAGATGATGCCTCAACATTAAAAAACAAAACAAAACAAAACAAACAAACAAACAAAAACTTATGTGACTGTCCAGGCAGCTGGCTGTTTCTGTCAACTCACATTTTTTTGGAAGTTGCTTGTTTGCACTTCCTGTTTNACTAGGTAATATTATTTCCTTCTCTGCCTTCTGAAGGAGTTGAAGATTAGATATTTATAGTTATAATTTTCTTTTGTATAAATTTGAAAGATATCATAATATAGTTTTCTGTTAGTAATATAAGTTAGGATAAAAAGTGAATTAGGTACATTTAGGACTCACACTCACCAAAATAGGATAGATAATGGAGTATTTTCTCTGAATTTGTCAAATAATAATGAACTAGACATTGTTGATGTATTAATTGCTTGTATATATTATATATAGTTATTGTACTTATTGCATATAGTTTTTCTTATGTTAGTCATAATTTTTTTAATTTTTTTATTTTTATTAGACAAAGAAGGAAAATGTGGTGCTATTTTATCTGTGTCCCCCAATAACATTTATCTGAGGGTCAGAGGAAGAAGGTCAGCCGCTAGTAGTAAACACAAAAGTCATGCAATGTTAGCACATGCCCTTAATCCTATCACCTAGCAGGCAGGGTCTGTCCGGATCTCTGTGAGTTCACGGCCACACTAGGGAACAGAACCAACCATGGTAACACACGCCTTTAATCCCAGCATCAACCATAGAGTTCTGGAGGTCTATACAGACAGACAGGAAGTGATATAGCTAGGCTGAGAGAGCCAATGAGAGAACAGAACAGAAAGGGATATAGGCGTGGAGATATGAGCAGTGGCATTGGTGAGGTGAGCCTGGTAGCTGTCCCTAATTCCTCTGATCTCTGTCAGATTTTCACCCTATTTCTGGCTCCATGTTTTTATTTAACAAGACCGTTTAGAAATTCGTTTCCAACAACATTTTCTACCCTCCTCTCTTTCCCCTTAAATGTAAGCTAACCCAATCCTTTGCTTCTCAGATCAAGCTGTTCATCAGAACTTAAAAGGTAGTTTTAAGTTCACCATGGTTCTCCCAAACTGATGACACATATAAATTCCCAGTTGGATCAAGGTGATGGTGTTCTTAAATCTCAGCAGGTAATCACAGTGTGGAGCAGAAGTAGATGATCACAGGCTCATGGTACTGGTGGTTTCTGCNTATAAAAAATGTTGTGCAGCCATTTATTGTGAGATAAGAATTCTATCCTTCAAAGAAGTTTGTGAAGACATGGGATGTTATAACAGGAGGTGAAGCATTCCATCCTGCAGGGAAGCTTATTAAGTTCAGGAAGTAAACAACTTAGTATCTTCAGGAAGTCCCTGAAATTGACTAGTTATATGAAGCCCTTTCATCTGAAGCCTATATAAACAGTAAGGACAGCTGAGAGAACTGGAGGACACTGCCCAACATTCAAGCAGCTCAAAGGTTTGGAGGGGGTCCTTTCTAAGAAGCATAGTTTGTCTGACAGATTTCTACACAGCTTGACTGCCTTGTCTCTTTTAGGAAGCTTGGTTGATTTGAGAGAGCCTACCCTGACTTTTTTTTTTTAACCTGAGTTCTGGTGCTTGGGAACATGTTGTGATACTTGCAAGGCAAACACTATAATAATGGATCTGTCTTCCTAATCTTCTGGTTCTTTGCTTTTGTACAACTACAATATCTAAGAGAGAGGGTAAGTGCTATGTACTGTAGGTGTGTGGGTAGGCTATGCAGAAGTGTGTGTGTGTGTGTGTGTGTGTGTGTGTGTGTGTGTGTAAGTGTTTACACGGGGCTCCTGTGTAAACTGCCATATTCGTGTATGGATTTCATTGAAAGAGGTTGAAAGATATCTCTAGTTGCCCTCTAAGAATACTGCACTTTTCTTCAGAGTCTCTTTTCCTTCCTTCTCTCCTTCTCTCTGTCCCTTTGTCTCATCCCTTTCATTCCTTCCTNTGGAGTTCCTGGTGTTTTCCTATTAGCTTAAACTGTTGCTACTGTTGGAGTCTTGGCTATGAAGGAAGTGCTGAAGTGTTGAATAGTCTCCAGCAACTCAATAATAAATCATTGTCATAGATCTTCAGACTGCAACAAAACAAAGTCAGGCTCTGTGACAAGATGCCCAGATATTATGAATACTATCTACCTGAAAGGGAAAATATACAAAACAGGAGCCTTTAACAAGAATGTCATGTGTTTCCAGAAACATAGCAGATGTCTGGAAAGGAACTTGGGAATTCTGAATTTACTAATAACTATGTCCATATTCTTTTCAGTTTTTGTTTTTATATACAGGAAGAAGAGCTCACCCATCCCTATAGCTAAGAGAGTATGCCTTGACCTTTGATTGTGTGACACTTTTTATGGGAAGAACTGGATAAACATCTATTCATCAGAAAACAGATGAAAGAATAAAATAAGGATACCACCAATGTCCAACACAGTGAACCAATGAGTTTTGTTATGGTTACCTACAGGAGTATTGGTGAGGAGCTACTTAAAGAAACAGAAATGACTCAAAGACAGCTACATCACCAAAGACCTTTCTCAGTGTGGGTGACAGCTCATGGTAGCTACCTGAAAAGGACACTCCAAATTGATGGAAATTGTTGGACAGTATACTCTAGGTTTCAATAATGTTGAGTTTAGGACCACAATTCCAGGATATGAAGTTTTGAAAGACTGACTATATATGAATCAAAACAGTCTTATCACGCCCTTCTCATCATCTTTCCATAAATACCAGAGTTTACTCATACCACAGGTACATTGGTATCTTTACTTAATTTTAGTGCTCCAAGAGAACTAATTATTTTACTGGAGAAAGAATTATAGTTAATCAGATGTTTGATTAACCTTGAGACTATGTGTGAGGGACTNAAGATGGAAAGATGCTGGAACACAGGAGTCCTTCCAAATCTCTCTGAAGATACATTTAGGCACCAATGTTTACTATTCATCTATCAAGCCACCATTGAATGAAGGATAGATGAAAAGACAGAAGGTGTCACAAGGGACAGATTTATCTAAACCATGCCTATTAATTCAGACCTGAGGAACAGTCCTGAGGTGACTGATTCCTCTCCTAGATGGAACAGATGCTNTCTGTGCCCTTGACTGTCACTGTATAGGAACTCAGTTTTCAAAGCTAGAACCTGAATTTCATTGCCTGAAGACTTTCCACAGACTAAAACATTCACTTTGTAAACTCTTGTAGCAGCTTTAATTTCTAACTCCTATCACCATCAAGCATCCCTCGAACTGGGACTGATGGGTGCATCAGGTGATGGCTTTTCTGCATTATTAGTGGGGTAATTCTGAGACGTAGTCTACATTGAGCTTTGAGACATCGTCATTGAGAAGGGAACACAGTTGTCTACCATTGGTGACATACACTTTTTTGGCTGCTGTTTTTTCTCTGCCTCACATTTCCATCACCATACCAATGTTTTTTGCCTCTCACATAAACTATTTACATTGAAATCCTTACTGAAATCCAACCTTTGAGACATCCGGAAAGGGTAACCTCTATAGCTCCAAGCTACAATATATGAACAGAGGTCAAGTTAGAGAAAAGCAACCAGAACTATGAATGTATTTGCAAAGCTTGTGTGTACTATATAATTCATCTCAATGATGACTAGGAAAATTTGCCTGTCTCCTAGAGAAGGGACCAGAGTGACCATGCAAAGGGAAAACAGATGCATCCAGCCTGCGGCCTCACACATCTGCTGGATGAGCAACGACTATAATTTTCCAGGAGGAGACAATAAAGAAATCCACATAAAACTTTTTATTGTGTAAGTGACACTAGTTATTATAGTCAGCAATCAGAAAGCTACCCTGAGGACAGAACTTTTCTGCCTATTAATGTAGAGAGAATGGCTATCCTGCTTCCCAAGCCTCCAAATGTAACATTAGAGATGTTAGGATCTGTTCCAAAAAGAGTTATACGACTAGCAAAACACAAGAAAGATGTGTATTACAGGAAAGATAATAAAATAAAGTCTAAGCATTTCAGAGCTCTTGGGGCAAATTGAATCCATGGGAATTGAAAATAAAAGGCTTGGGGAAAATACAGCCTGTGTAACAGATGATGAGACAATAATATGTATCTCCATTTTATGAAGGGTGAATTCTTTTAGATCCAAATTTGTAATTGAGGCATTTCCAAACATATAAGACATTATTTTATAAAAACTTATGGTTTGAATGTTAATCACCAGGTCATACTATAAAGGTTTCCACTTCAGTGTGACAGTAGCCAACAATTGAGTATAAATGATTGACAAGTCCCCAGGTGAAGCTGTCAATATTCTTTTCCACCTAAACTCATTTTCTAACTTTCCTCTGGTACTGATGTGGGCCCTGTAGAGTTACCATCTGAGGAAATATCCAGCACACTGTTGTTTTTCAGTTATCTCTAAACTACACTTAGACACAGGTCTATGGGATCTGCACCAGCACCATAGCATGTGAGAGCTTGAAGAGACTTAGGGGTCACATGTACTGTATTATCATCATTAGAGTTGTGTGTGTGTGTGTGTGTGTGTGTGTGTGTGTGTGTGTGTGTGTGGTGTATGTTGAGAAGGGGTTAACAATTAACACCATTATGGTATATTATTTGGATAGGCCAGTTCAAGTCTTGAAACAAAAACTTTCACCTGCTTCTGACCTTATCTCCCATATTAAATATTCTGAAACTTATGTCTTGTTTTCATTGCCATCTAATCAGTGGAGAGAACCATGTATCATATAGGGCCCAAGCTGTGGTCATCTACTACTTTTAACCATTAGCATGCAGTGGAGGTATTTTTAGAATGTGAAGTCAGAAATATATTCAGATCTCTGAGCCTGAGCCATAGAGTCTCCTCTACAATTAAGGTGATTGTTGTGCAAATGTCCATAAATAACATATAAATACTGGGCATAGCTGTGTTGTAATAAAACTTTATTTATCAAAGCAAAAGCTCAATATAAGTGAGATTCATCCTCTCATCATCAGTGTACAAAGCACATAAAAGACCAGGATTTTGTGGGAGATATTTCCAGGAGGAGATATTTCCTCCTCATTCTGTAGGTTAGAGCACATGGATGGGCCTAACTATGAGGGACTGTGGGAAATATACTGTAAGGGGGAGGGGAGAAAGGATTTGTTAGTTTTTGACATTCTGTTTTGTCCAACTGAGAGCTGATGACCTTTTACAATACAATGACTATAGAAAAGATTTTCTGAGAGTCTAAGCAATTAATTTAAAATGTCATGATGATATGGTTCCTCTGGGAATTAGAATCTATTTTAAATCTACAAAGATTTTTTTCCTGCAAATGTCAGAGAAGCATTATTTAAACAAGTTCATTAAATCAACTATTTTCTTGAACTTAAGACTACTCATCCTCCCAGGTGGATGAAGTGTATAATTGTCAATTGGGAATTAAAGGGTTTCTACTGGGCTTCTGTTGATAAACAATTTGCTAACTAATTCATGATTTATACACAGGAGTGATACAACTCTATTTTTAAAAGTTCATAATTGTTTACTGAACAATGGTCTTTGCCCAATTGCTACCAAATTAATGAGATTTTATATATCCACAAACTTTATTAACAAGCCAAGTTTTATTTTCCTAATATTGCTTTAGAGGTAAATATTTTTCAACCTAGAGTTTTTCTTGATTAAATTTGGCAATAGAAAATAGTGACTTTTTTTTCAACCATTCGGTGTCTATAAGGTAATTATATTTAGCAGCATTAGCAAGTCCAAAGAGCTAAACAGACATAAATGAAATTTCATCAAACATCCTTACCACAAGAGAAAAGAAAAGATAAATATATCCACTGTAATTGTTCTGGGAACTGCTTTGGTTCAGAATTAGTAAAAGCCAAAGAAGAAAAATCTAAAACTCTTGTGTTCATTTTTTAACCTTCAATCCTTGTAATAAAGCAGAGCTGTGCAGATACATCTAAAATTTTAATAAGGAAAAATGAAAAATAAATTGCAGTTGCTTCTGCAGTGCCCCTCTAAGTCACCCTGGAATTTCTGACATTTTTGTGATGGATGGAGTAGGGGCATATTGTGTATGTCATGAAAGATCCTTACTTGAAAGTGAATACTACATTTAAAATTTCATTCCTAGTTTATTTTGTTTTGAAAGCTGATGCTTTTTGAGATCCTTTTTCTGGTAGTGTTAACTTCTGGAAGAAAGCCTAGTATCAGCAGGGTTGTGATTCTAAAGTGTAGTACTTGTGAGAATCCATAGGGAGGTTTGTTACACCAATGGCCACCAAGACTCTGGGGTGGAGCCTGAAATTTTTCACTTTCAGTGTCTTCCCATGTGATGCAGATGGCTCTGGTCTTTGATTTCCAACAGCATTCTAAAGAACACTCAACCAAAGATTCTCAATTGCGAATCTCACTTAAATTGTCTTAATACTCAAGAAATGCATTAGCTAGTTAATTCCTGGCTGTCAGCCTGACTGACTTTAGGCAGTGATACTTGAGGTACCAATTTCCCTTTCCTGTTCCTGTGTTGTATATCCCACGTTTTTCACAAAAAGATTGCAGTTCCCTGAACCTTACATTTTGTTTTTTTTCTAGGCTTTAAAAAATACTGTTGAAAAGTTTTGTTTCCTTTTATTGGCTGTCACTGAGACACATGATTTTATATGATGCATACTATAATTCTAGAATTTAATGTCAATCAATTATGGAAGTAATTTGGATTCCANCCCTGGAAGCAAGAGCCATGCCTGCTTTTCCATATCAAGGCTTTCACCAAAGCTGTGGGAGATTTCTAAGCTTGAGTTTAATGGAAGCTGGGATGACTATAGGATGCGTGACTTTGGGTATCACATTCAGCGATCAGCTTCACCTCCTAGACTCAGATAGATGCTTATAAGGTACATTCTGATTTCCCAGAAAGATTCTGTCTCCTTTCCACTGTAGAAACCAGCATTGTGGTAAACCGTCTGCAGTCCTGCTTTTTCTATATCTCTTTCCTTACTTCCTTANCATCATCTGGAATCACTTTCCCCATAAACTACCAGCACTCAGACTTTTGATCTATGAGCTACTTTTGTGGGAAAATCCAAGAATGACTCCATTTAAAAAATATGACTGCACTGAAGGAGGAGATGTTTTTCATGGAAAATTTGGAGTTGGGGACAAAAAGAAAATGTTGACAAAATCCTTAGAAGTAGAAATAATCCACTTATGTCAATATAAGCCAGTAACAGTGAGTCCATATTCAATCAGGATTTATATCTGTGTGTGAGATGCATGGTATGAAGTAGACAGAGGGCTACTGGCTGTAGTTGTCAATCATCCTTCAGAAAGATTGAGATAGGAGGAAAGAAATGTGCTGATATTCCCTTTGGTTTTAGTTACTGTTCTCTCTGATGTGATCAGAATACCTAAGAACAAGCTATTTAAAGAGGGGAGGGTTTATTTTGACTGATAGAGACTGTAGAGTTTATCATGATGGGGAAGCCATGATGACAGAAGCATGAGGAGACTGATCATGTTGGATCCACAGTCAGAAAACTGAAAAGGATCAAATTTGGGGCTCAGCTTGTTTTCTTCATTTTATTCTGTCTGGGTCCCCAACCAACAAATGTCACCACCTACAGTTAGGGTGAGCCTTCCTACCTCAACCCAATTTGGAAATGCCCTCAAATTCATCCTTAGTGGTTTGTCTCTAAGTTATTTTAGGTCCTGTCAATTGACAAAATTATCCATCATACCTCTGGACACAGTTTTGTCTAAAAATAACTTTAAATACTATGCTTGGAAACCCTCAGCTTCAACAAATATTATAGTATCTCCTTCAAACTTTAGAACTGTGCCATCTCTCCACCCACCTGGAACCAATTTCTCACTTCATTGGGCAGCTCAGCTTTCCATGTTTCAGCTAAATTCTAAGTTTGAAGGCTGCCTTACCCCATGTTCTATTCGTGAAGGACAAAGTCGGGATAATGCTGATCAATGGACAGAATACATGACAGATATATGACAAAAATTGAGAATTGATACAAAATACTAATTCACAATCCANACAAGAAATAATCTCAATATTAAAACTATTTTATGTCTATCAGCCAACTATTTACACAAATGTTTCCCAAGGAACTTTTCTGTTTTGAGAGGTGTCAACTCACAAATGTTTGGGAGTGGTGTATATTATCTTTTTCTTTGAGTTACAGTGAGCATTAACTTATTAAAGATTCTGATGCATTTACTTTATTCAAATTTTCCTTTGTTGATTTTTAGATATGTTTGGACTCTTAATTTTTGTTGTCATTGTTTCTTTAGTTTGTTTTTATTTTCTGTGATTGTTTTCAGGTAAAACCTGATACTATGTTAATGATTTTGCAGATTGTGTTCTGACCTGAAAGAGAAATCCCCATTTTTCTATAGACAGGTAGGAAAGTATCTTCAGGAAATTCATCCAGGTGAGGTTGAGGCTCCACTTGTCT
>LZPO01117898.1:6905-17173 GCA_001675575.1 Neotoma lepida
GTCCCACGGTGATGGTTCTCTTCACGTGTTGGGATTAAAAGCGTGCTGAAGTTGCTGGGTTCCGCACGATCAGTAGCTGAACTCTGGGTGGCCTCGGGCAGAACGCTTGGGTCCGGTCTGGTCGGGTCTCGGGGCCAAATCTTTCTGGGGTGGTGCCTCTGGTTGCCCTGTGCGTAATGTTATTCGAAGTTGTTGGGTTCCTCCCGATCAGCAGCTGATCCCCGGGCAGAACGCTCGGGTCCGGTCTGGTTGTGTCTCACCAACTCTGCCACTTGCCGACTCCTTCAGCTCTAATTCTCTGGGCCCAGTTAGCCACAGTCTCCTCGGAAGGGTGACCCCAGGACCTCCTCCAGTCACAATCCCCCAAAGGGGAACACCCTCTTCCAGGAACCGCTTCAGGAGCCCCAGCGCGGGCCTTGGAGGAGCGAGGTTTAAAGAGGTTTAAATCTTGAGACTTTGCATTAAGCAGTGCAAGAAGTTCCTAGCTATGACAGCAAAAAGATGAACAAAAATAAACTGGACATGATTAAAATTTGTATGAACAGGAATTNCATNAAAAATGTTAAAAATGATCTGCAGAATGGAGGGAAATTTATACNAATCATGTGCCCAATAAGGAGCTTGCCTGTCCCTAGAATGTGTAAAGAGCTGTTACANTTTAATGACTAAAGCGACAATCCAACTGTTGAAAGGAAGAGCGGGGCTGGAGAGATGGCTCAGCAGTTCAGACTTAAGAGCACTTGCAGCTCTTCCAAAGAACCATAGTTTCCCAGCACCTATAATGGCACCTCACAACCGCCTAGAACTCCAGCTCCAGGGGACTGGATACCTTCATCTGCCTCCATGGGCACCTGCACAGACATACACCTAAATAAAAATAAATCTTTACGAGCTGGAGAGATGGCTCAGAGGTTAAGAGCACTGGCTGCTCTTCCAGAGGTCCTGAGTTCCATTCCCAGCAATCACATGGTGGCTCACAACCATCTGTAATGAGATCTGGCTCCCTCTTCTGGCATGCAGGCATACATGCAGACAAAACATTATATATATAATAAATGAATAAATCTTTAAACATAAATAAATAAATAAATAGATAAATCTTTATAAATAAATAAATCTTTACAAAATGTGCAAAGGTCCCAGTACTCAGGAGGCAGAGGCAGGAAAATCTAAACCACTGAATGTACACTTCAGTGTATTATATGGCAAGTGAATCATGATTAAATAAAGCTATTTTTAAAACCCATGCAGAGCCAGGGATACAGCCTAGTGGTCAGTATTTAATTAACATGTACAAAGCCCTAGGCTCAATTCTTAGCACTGACAAAAAATAATACACACACGGGGGANGGGGGCCTGCATGCATCTCACTCCTGTGTATTTCCCAGAAGACTCCAAGTCAGTACGTTACAGAGACACCTGCACATCAGTGTTCACTGCAGCTCTATTTATAATAGCTAACTTACATGACCAACCGAGGCATCCAAGAAAGGAATTGATGAAAAACATGTGGCCCACTGTAGGCTCATTATGTTTGAGTGCTTGGCTCTCAGTTGGTGAACTATTCAGGAAGGATTAGAAGGTGTGGCCTTGTTGGAGAAGGTGTATAGCTGTNGGGTGGGCTTTGAGGTTTAAAAAGCCCAAGCCAGGCCCTNTCTATCTGTCTCTCTGTCTCTCTGCCTCTGCTCCCCAACCCCTCTGCCTACAACTTATAGATCAGATGAAAGAGTTTAGCTACTGCTCCAGTACCCTGCCTGCCTGCCTGTCGCCATAATCCCAGCCATGATAGTCATGAAATAGCCCTATAAATCGTAACCAAGTCTCCAATTAAATGCTTTCTCCTATAAGTTACCTTGGTCATGTTGTCTCTTTCACAGCAATAGAACATGAAGACACAGAGGTACCATGTACAATGAATTCACATAATGAAAAAATTTTAAAGCATATACTGGTGATATCGTGTAGCTACAGATATATATCCAATGTGATTTGACTGCTATAATGAACAGCATGTACCGGAGCAAGTCAAAATTCCAGGAGTCTGGATGTGTGGCAAAAGGGTAAAGAAAATGCCCTCGGGAAACCACACAAGTTAAATCTTAAACACAATGCAATCTGGCTAAGACCACCAACAGAATCAACTGGGCAGGCTCATGACAGAAGTGGAAGGAAGCATGACAGACTTCAACAACTCAGAAATCCTTTGGAAAGTAACTAAAGATTCTACTGGAGAAGAAAGCAGATTATCCAAAACCTTGGCTGCTCAGGTGTCTTTTTTTTTCTTAGAGACTTTGGAAAGGTTTTAAGGGGGCATGTAAAATGATCAAATGTCTTTCACAGAAACTGTCTTGACAGTATCCTAGAGAATAGAGTAGAAAAAGTAATTTTGGAGTCAGAAGGCTAGTTAGGAAGCTACTAAAGTAATGTTATGGTTGGGGGTCACCACAACATGAGGAACTGTATTAAGGGGTCACAGCATTAGGAAGATTGAGAACCTATGCTTCAATAACTCATGCGCCCTGTCTCCTCAAATGTAAGGAAATAATGATAGTATTACAGGATTATTATAAGAATTTAGTCATAAATAAAAAGTACAAGAATAATTTTTATTACTCTTGTAATAAGTGATGTTTCATGTACATACGGAATATTTATTTAACTATGCAAAGATGTATTGCATTTGCTTATGTTGTGGAATATTTGTTTAACTATGTAAAAATGTATTGCATTTGTTTATGTTAAGGAATATTTGTTTAACTATGTAAAGATGTGTTGAGTATTTAATTATGTTAAATATTGAATATTTAAATATTCAATATTTACCTTGTCTGCCTAAGGCACCTTATTGGTCTGATAAAAAGCTGAATGGCAAGGGAGGAGGTATAGGCAGGACTTCCAGGCAGGGAAAGTAAGTAGGAGGAATATAGGCACAGGATAGGAAAAAAAGGAAACAGCAGAAAGACACCAGGGGCCAGCCAGCCAAACACAGAGGAAGCAGGAAAGTAGGACATATCAAATGAAATAAAGGTAGAAAGCCCCAAGGCAAAATGTAGACAAATAGAAACAGGTTAAATTAAGTTAAAAGAGCTAGTGGGACAAGACTAAGCTAAGGCCNAAGATTCATAATTAATAATAGGTCTCCATATTTTTATTTGGGAGCTGGTTGGTGGCCCAAAGAAAATGCCAACTACAAATGGCACCCAGCCTGGGGCTTGAATTGAATTTCCACATAGGACCTAAGAAAGCTGAAAAAGAAAAAAAAATCAGATACAGCTCCTTTAAGAGGTGCTACTGTGCAGCAGAGCACTTGAGCAGCCAGCATGCTAAATAGAAACAGCAAGCTAAGTAAAAATGCCTGCTGCAGCACAGGAATCAACTGCCTAGAGCTGGGGCAGTTAAATGCATCTCTGGGTTAAATGCAGCTCCCAATTACACGCAGCTCTCGGCCAGGCCCTCGGGCTTAAGGCTAAGCTCTCACAGACTTGGGAAAGGGGTAGAGCCAACCACCAGAGCCGCATGGTGGAGGGCCTTGCTGCCCTCCACTTAGCAGTTTACGGTTTGGCTCACGCTGTCAGAGAACACTACAGGTGAACAGTAAAACAGGTTCATACTGAAAAAAAAAACTTTAAACAGGTTATAGTGTGTGTAGGTACTTAAGAAGGAAAAGAAAATGGGTATAGACAGTCATAGGAAAGAATAAATAGTTTAAAAATAATTAAGTAAAGTCTTTAAAGAAAGAGTAAATTCATATAAAAAGAATAAGTCATGTAAAGANGGGAAATACACAAGGAATCTGGATCCTGTATGGTGCTTTGTTGACTTTGAAGTTTTTGAATGCTGGTGAGCAAATGGCAGCTGCTGAGAGACACAGAATTGTAAAGGAAACTGCTGAATTAAATCAGCCTACATATTTTAGGGATGTCTTAACTTTAAAATGGAATTCAGAAAATGTATTGCATTGGGGGAAGAGGTTATGCTTTTATTTCCACAGGAAATGCAAAGCTGTGGATTCTTTCAAAATTAATAGAGAACCAGATTTGATTGGGGGAGACACCCTGAAAATATTGGCTACAGACATAAAGAAATAAATCTAGAAAAACTACAAGACAGGTGACATATATGCTGATCTCTTGACATGGGAATAGCTCTGAGACTGGATAAGACATAAATCTTGTCGGTTACAGAGTCTTCATGACTTATCATTACATGCTATCCTTTCATATGACATGGACAGAGGTTTGGTTATACAGCCCAAACAAATTTATAAGGTTTACAGATGTCTTTTATCTACTTAAACATAAAATATACAGTCCAAACAAATTTATAAAGTTCACAGATGTCTTTTACCTGCTCAAACATAAAACAAAATATCATCTTGGCTGGCTTGTGTACAACACATAGTCCATACTTGTGTTAATGCAGATATGTATACTGCCTTTGAAAGTTTGTGTGTTTTTAGAGCAAGGGGACCAGATACCAATGAAAATGGGTGACCCAGGTCAGAGTGTCACTGCTACAGTTTCCTCAGAGTTCTGCATTCAGGACAACGTCAAGGCTGATAGCTGAGATGGTCCAGCCTCACAGACTAATCTAGACAGGACTTCAGATAAGCCTTGCACTTTCCCATTACACAGAGACTGGACAACAAATGTTATAGCTAGTTTTCTTAGGACTTGACCACTATCTNAATTTTCTCAGGGTCCCCTTGGGATGCTGTCACTCCCAGACAATAGGAAGCAGTCTAGAGTACACAATGCTGACATTCCCAAGAGGTAGGGTGGGTGGGTTTTGGTCATTTCATGGTTTATGTTTGTCTTCCAGTTGTGTAGCTTGGTCTGTTTGTGGGGCCCCTAGCAGTGGGATCAGGACCTGTCCCTGGCACATGAGCTGGCTTTATGGAATCTATTCCATGTGGTGGGATGCCTGGCTCAGCCTTGATGCATGGGGGAGGAGCTTAGTCCTGCCTCAACTTGATATGCCATGCGTTGTTGACTCCTATGGATGGCCTTATCCATTCTGAGAAGTGGATGGAGGGGGTAGAAAGGAGGTGGGGAAAGCAAACAGGATGACAGGAAGGGGAAACTCTGGTTGGTATGCAAAATAAACTTTAAAAATTTAAGAAAAAAGGTCTGTCTTTGGGGGATATAGGAATATAGGATAAAAAGACTATTCATCTCAAATATTTTACATTGGTATGGATTTTTTGTATACTGATAGAAATTTAAGGTTCTTTTTATTACACTGTATATGTTTCTACTCTTGTTTAGGGTATTGTACCTAAGCAGCTCATTTTAAAATGTAATATAAAGTTCTAGTTCTTGAAAGCTATTATTTCAAACTGTTTAGGTTAATTAAAAAATGCAGGTTAGTAGTAAGTCATCTATAACAATCAAACTTGTAGTCATGTTAGGTATGTTTTCAAGGTTAAACATGTATTTTAGATAGGTAGGTGATCTTCAAATGCTTCAGAGACCTACAGAATATGGCATTTAAGATGTTTAATACTTCATAAAAGGATGATGGATGTTGAATAACCTCCATATGGACTTCGCATTTATTGTGGCAAAGCTAGCCATTTGGGCAAGGAACTGCCCTTGCCTTGATAGTATACTAGACAAACTGGACAATAAGACATAAAGGAAAAAGACTGTCAAATTTGCCAAGACAAGCTGGCATAGTCCTTCCAAATTCCTGCTTCACAGAAAAGTCTGTCAGATATTCTAGGTCTCTAGGTGGAAGATGGATGCTCCAATATNGCAGAGGAACCTTGGGTGACTGTCCAGGTGGCCAGCTACTTCTGTCATTTCTATAGTTTTGGGAAGATGCTTGCTCTGCACTTCCTGTTTACTCAGGTAATAGTATCTCTGTCTCGGGTCTCTGATGTAGCTGAAGACAAGACAGTTATAGTTACAGTTTTCCTTATTACCAAATTCAGAAAAGAAACTCACAAAAGTTTATAAAAAAAAGTTTATAAGGTTGAGAAACATAAAAGCTTAAATTGTGTATCTAAGAAAATGTTTTCAGGTCTAAAAAGATTCATACATATAGTTAAATCTAAGTCACATATGTGTCTTATACATACACATATATATCTCCATTTTTAACATAAACAGTATGCAGAATCATCAGCTAATTTTAAAATTAAAACCAACCAGAACTAACTTTTAGATTCAGCATTTGCAGATATAAGAAACCACAGCAAACATAGTTCACATTCCCTGACCTTCTACAACCTTCCATAAGACCCCTTCTGACCTATAACCTCCCATGTACAGACATTTACTTCAGACAAATTTCTCTCTTCCTTTTTTAAACATAGAAACTCTTACAGTACTTGGGAGGCAGAGGCAGGTGGATCTCTGTGAGTTTGAGGCCAGCCTGGTCTTCAGAGTTCCAAAACAGCTAGGGCTGTTATACAGAGAAACCCTGTCTCAAAAAATAAAGCAAAACAAATCCTTCTTACCACATCAGTATAGGCCTCTAAGTATAAATATTGAACACTGTCTTAGTTAGGGTTTCTATTGCTATGAAGAGACACCATGACCATGGCTACTCTTAATAAGGAAAACATTTCANTGGGACTGGCTTACAGTTTCAGAGGTTTAGTCCATTATCATCATGNCAGGAAGCATGGTGGCGTGCAGGCAGACATGGTAGCTGAGAGTTCTAAGTCTGGATCAGNAGGCAGCAGGAAGAAAGAGTGAGACACTGGGCCTGGCTTGAGCTTCTGAAACCTTAGAGCCCACCCTTAGTGACACACTTCTTCCAACAAGGCCACATGTACTCCAACAAGGCCATACTTCTAATAATGCCATTCCCTATGAGCCTATAAGGGCGATTTTTATTCAAACCACCACAAACACCCAGAAGGTCAGGTACACCAGTCTGGTACTTTTACTACTGTGTAGTATTTAGATAAAACTTGGGTAAAAACCAAACACATCAAAATAAACTTTGATTAGAGAAACATATTAACCGTTCTTGTAATTGTTATCAAGAGCAGCTCAATAGCTCCACTGATTTAAGCAGAGGTTTAACATCAGAATATTGAGCTTTGACTCTAATATCATACATACCATCTCTAAGTCNCATCTTTTATATACCTTAAATAACTTACTCAGATCTTTATGTGAATACACTTTCTAGTTTTCTTTTACATTCTGGAAACATCCAGCAATCTTAATGTTCACACACAAATCTTTTTTTTAACTGAAATGTTTTCATTTCTATATCCTTCTAATATTTTTTTCTTACTTACTGGTTTCCTTTCTTAATACCACAAGACATAATCATATTAACAAATAAATTTATCATTTGTTGTGTGCCCCTCGTAGGGGTATGGGCCACTAAGCAATGTCTATTCCAACTGGATTCTTCACCCAGTATATATTACCACTTCCCCACAGATGCATAGGTGGAGCCCCTATTGTTGGAATTCCTGGCCACTCCCCAGCTAAGTAACTTCNCATTCGCACTTCGTGGAGCATCAGACCAGAATCTCCTAGGCTTTGGCCATGGACTCACAGGGAGCCTGAGATAGCCATTACAGCATGGGCCAATCCATCTCCTTCCCTTTGGATGCTGGAGTCACTTACTCAGTCCCGGAGGAGTCTTAGAGTTGGGGTCCACCTCTCCTTACTTCCCTATTGCCAGATAGGGGGACAGCCTTACCCACCTCATCAGACCCTACCACTTAACTGTATTTTCAGGGATATCCCTCTCACCCACACATTTTCAGTTGTGCCAACCTGCCCCTGTCTCTTATACACATCTAGATGTGTATAAGAGACAGGATAGGGGGACAGCCTTACCCACCTCATCAGACCCTACCACTTAACTGTATTTTCAGGGATATCCCTCTCACCCACACATTTTCAGTTGTGCCAACCTGCCCTGTGCCCCTAGTGGGAAGAGCTTTTCTAGCCAAGATAGGAGCTTCATTTTGCTCCCCCCATGTGCCTTATTCCAGACCTGTCAGCAAGGCCTNTTCTCCTCCTCATACACAGTGTCTCTCAAGTTCNAGAGGACCAATTCCACAAGAACGAGGTACCAACCCACAAGCTTTTCCTTCATGGTTCCCTCTCCTAATTAACTTCTCAGTTAATTGTTACAGGGTTCACCACCATAGAGCTGAAGGACGAGAGCCATCAAGTATACATCCAGGCAGTAAGAAACAGTACCAGTGCAAAGGTATTTACACCACAGACCAAAGAGGGTCTGGGCTGCTTCTTAATGTTTAAAAAATTTCTTTAAGCTCAAGAAACCAGCTTGAATTCATCTGATTCATCTGGACAAGATGGATCTGCTTCAAAATTAAATATAACCCAAACTTTTTCTCACCCTGGGGCCCCTCCCTCACCCTGGGGACCGCCCCTAAAGGTAAAAAACTTTTTTTCTAAAGCTTTTCTCTGTCTCACCAGCACTCTCTTAGACACAAGCAGCCAGACTCCCAAGCCGAGAAAGATGGACAACTCCAAAGCAGCAGAGGACAACCCACCATCCCAGGACCTGTCTCTTATACACATCTAGATGTGTATAAGAGACAGCAGATGCATAGGTGGAGCCCCTATTGTTGGAATTCCTGGCCACTCCCCAGCTAAGTAACTTCACATTCGCACTTTGCCCATGTGCAAAGGGAAATCCCGCCTATTCCTCCCTCTCCTTGTCTCTCTCTTCCTCTCTCTCTCCATGTGCTGCCGCATGCACTTTCTAATAAAGCTCTGATACTGGGTTTTGTCATGCCTTGTGACCTTTTCTCTCACGGTAACCGCAGCACTGCAAAACATCAAACAAAATACTAACACCCATCCCTAGTTTTTCTTAGTCCATATACTCTAGTTCCTCCCCCCCAAAACACAAGGCAACATAAGATTAGGACAGATTTATATATAGCCAGCTGGGAGAAAAGGCTGGCTACTCAGGTGAGGGTCCAGTGACCCTCCTTGTTCTCTTTCTATGAAGTAACATCTACAATCAACAAACCCAGCTGTCATCACAACATGGCAGGACACACATCTCTTCCAAGGGAGGGGATCTGAACACTCCCCCAGATGGATTTGGAATCCTGGACAAGCTCCAAATCATTAAAAATATTCTCAGAGTCGCACAAAGAGACACCCAAAAAAGCCAACCATCTCAGTAAGGCAAATCTTTACTCTTGGCCAAAAGGGTGCACTCAGAAACGTAAGCACACGGGCCAGCAAGTACATTTGGTTTTTATTTTAAGATAGGTGGTAACTGTATCTTTTCCCCACTAGCTGGGATCTGACATCACAGGAGTTTTTGATTGGCTAGTTGAAAAGAATCAGAGCAAATGAAATGAGGGGAAACTGGAAGAGGTCTACCACTTAAGTCACTTTACTTTGTGTAACGAAGGTTTTACCTAGTTGGGGAGAGATTAAAACATTTTCATAAAACTCTTACAAGGTGAAGGATATAAAAAGATTGAGTTCTTTGTCATAACTAGTTCTACAATATTTGATAGCAAAGACTAGCATTTAACATTTCTTACACCTCATTTCTGTGCTGGCAGGGCTTTACTGGCTCTGAATACACCAAATTGTGAACCCATTGTTTTAGGCTACATAGCAAGTTAGTTATAACATTATAGACTCTGGATTGGTTTGTCCTTGAAAGACTCCTAGTAGAGAGCTCTTTCTACTCCCCTGCTTTGAGTTGCAAGGCAGCCCGGAATACAAAGTGAAACACTGTTTCAAATAAAACAAACATGGCCAGCCAAACTAGTGGAGACCAATNGCTGAGGAGCCCCCATGAGCCCTCATCGAGAGACAGATGGAAACAGATGCAGAGATCCACAACCAGGCGCTAGCCAGAGCTCCAGGAGTCCAGTTGTTGTGAGAGAGGAAAGATTCTATGAGCAAAGGACATGGAGATCATGATGGGAAAATGTACTGAGACGGCCAGACAAACTAGTGGAAACGCATGAACTGTGGACCAATAGCAGTGGAGTCCCCATGGTGTTGGACTGGGCCTTCTGGATACTCACTTTCTAATAAAGCTCTGATACTGGGATACCCTCTGGACAGTTGTTTAGCTTGAACTGTTTAGGGGGCCCCCAGGCAATGGGATCAGAATCCATCCCTGGTGCATGAGCTGGATTTTTTGGAGCCCAATGCCTATGGTGGGACACCTGGCGTAGCCTTGGGGCAGGGAGGAAGGTCTTGGACCTGCCTCAACTGAGTGTGCCAGGCTCTGGGGACTTTCCATGGGAGACCTTGCTTTGGAGGAGGTGGGAATGGGGGGGGGGG
>LZPO01117901.1:14369-25532 GCA_001675575.1 Neotoma lepida
CTAGAGTGCCAGGACCCAGAGACTGGATAGCCCAGAGACCTAAGATAGAACCAAACATGACTGGAGAGAAAAAATGTCAATGTAATGATGCCTAATAATATTCTGCTGTATGCATAGATTGGTGCTTGGCCCAATGGTCACCAGAGAGGCTTCATCCAGCAACTGATGGAAACAGATGCAGACCCAGAGCCAAACATTAGGCAGAGCTTGGGGAATCCTGCTGAAGAGTGAGAGGAAGGACTATAGGGGCCAGAAGTGTCGAGGACATCACAAGAAAACACAGAATAAACTAACCTAGGCTCATAGGAGCTCACAGAGACAGAACTGACAACCAGGGAGTCTGCCTGGAACTGACCTAGGCTCTCTGCATATATGTTACAGTTGTGTTGCTTGATCTTCGTGTGGAACCCCTAACAGTGGGAGCAGGGGCTGTCTTTCACCCTTTTGCTGGTGTTCAGGCCCTTATTCTTTATACTGGGTTGCCTTGCCTAGCCTTAATACAAGGGGAAGTGTTTGGTCTTACTGCAACTTGGTATGCCATGTTTTGTTGATATCCATGGGATACTTGCCATTTTCTGAATTGGAATGGAGGAGGAGTGGATGGGGTGCAGTGGAGAGGTGGCTAGGAGGGACTGGGAGGAGAGGAGGGAAGGGAAACTGCAAATAGGTCTGTCAAAACAAAAAGAAGAAAGAAAGAAAAGTTACTGGTGTTGATAGGTAGTGAATGGATGGAAAGGCAGGTGAGCTGTGGTAGAAATCAAGAAAAGTGAAATTTCCAAGTTTTGGTCACTGAATTGGAGTCCTGTGCTTTCATGCCTTACTAACTGAGCTTCTCCTCATTCCATATAGCCTATTATTCTTGATTTGTAAATTTTGAGAATTGTCTTTCTGTTGTGGTTTTTGAATATTGTATATTTTTCATTTTATTGACTATTTTTCCATTTTAGTGCTATGGGAGTTAAGTGCATGTTTGCATTTTATTATATAAATAAATGTCTCTATGATTCATTGAATTAAGATTTTAATTTTTATGAAATGATTTGTTTCCCTGTGATAAATAGTTTTCTTCATTTTTCTTTTTTTAAAATTTATTTTGTATGTGTAGGTATGTATGTATATATGTGTGTATACATGTATATGTATGTATGTATGTGTGTTTATGCATAAGTGTGTGTGTGTGTGTGTGTGTGTACAAGGACACATGTTATATGGAGTGCCTGTCAGAGGACAGACAGACTCTCAGAAGTTAGTTCTTCCCTGACATTGTGTGAGATCCAGGGATTGAGCTCAGGCCTGCTCACATGTCCCATCTCTGTCTCCATTTTCATTTGCTTCTATTTCTACATATATATTTTTATAATTCTCAAAATTTTTTGATTCACAGTTTTATTTTTTATACCAAACTCTCAAATACATACAATGCTTGTATTGGTTCTTTTTGTCCTAGACAGACCTCTATCACCTGTGCTGCTGTCCTGACCAGATGCTTGAATGTCAACTTGTTGTGGAATAATCTTTCTGTATGCTGTGAAGATGTGTCTTTGCCAAGGCCCATCCTGATTGCTTTAATAAAGAGCTGAATAGCCAATAGCTAGGCAGGAAGAGGTTAGGTAGGACTTCTGGGCAAAGAGAAAAGAGTAGTAGATGAATCTAGGAATGGGGGAGACACCAGAGGACACGGGAAAGGGAACAGGAGGTACAAGACAGAAGACAGATAAAAAGCCAGGAGGCAAAGCATAGATTACTATAAATGGGTTAAGTTATAATTGCTAATACAACAAGCCAAAGCAACAGCTGAGCTTTCATAATTAATGATGTCTCTGTGTCATTTTTTGTAAGCTGGTGTCCCCCCCCAAGAAAAAAATCAGTCTACATCAACTTCTTTTACCATGAACAGTGGTAAAAATCCTTTTCTCCTCTGGGATGTCTCTTGACATTCACAAGTCTCCATGTAGTGTTCAAAGATCATTTTCNCTTTGGAGTCCTTTAGTGTCTCACATGTTTGAAATGATGTTTATGGGATNATATGCTTAAAGATTATCATATAGTATTTTTTGTAAGCTATGGGTACATTCAAGGTATGGAATGTGTTAGTTCCTTTTGTATTACTACCATCAAATACCTTGAAGAAAAATGTAGAGGAGAAAAGACTTATTTTAACACATGGTTTTGATGTTCAGTCAATACTTATTTGGCCCTGTGTCTAGGCAGAAAGTCATGGCCATGGGATGTGAAGGANATGTGTTCACTTTATGGGAGACAGGAAACAGAGCAGAGAACCAAGAAGGAGCCTGGGACACAGACACACTCTCAGAGATTTACTTCTTCTAACTAGGTTTTGTTTACTCAAGTTTCCAGAATCTCCCACAGTTNCACTGTCAGCATTNAACACACAGACTTGTGGGGGCAGNGCATATTTAAATCACAGCAAAATTCAAATTTACCTAATAGTAATTTTCAGTAATTTCCTCTCTGCTCTTCTAGACCTCTTCCTTTGAATTGTTTTTAATCGCATGCTGCTCCTTGTGGATCCTGCACTCTGCTTCCTTCTCTTCTTCTTCCTCTCCTCCTCCACCACCTCCACCTCCTCCACCACTTCCACCTCCTCCTCTTCCTCCTCCTTCTCCTCCTCTTCTTCCTCCTCCTCTTCCTTCTTCTTCCTCTCTTTCCTCCTCTTCATCTTTATGCTTGAAGTATTGTTACATATAAATTACTAATTGTTAACATCCCCCCCTTTTGTATTAATTTGAGTACTAAGTTCTTAGTTTCAAGTGTCTTTTAATTTTCTCTAGTTTTCTTTGATTTATACATCCTACTATTTTCCTTGGACACAATTATGTCCTTATATTTTTAAGCTTCAGAGAAAATAAGTTCAGATTTTTAATTGACATGGTACTGTTTCCTTTGTGCCNACTCTCTCACCACTACATTTCTAGTGGGTTTGGCTCTACTTTTCATAANAGCAGTTTTCCTAAAATAATCTCTTATTCACTACCATTTAGAGTGAGATGCTGGTTTCAAATCTCCAATGCCACCTATGCTATTTAGATGAGTCCTTACATTAAGAAGTGTTATGCAAAGAGTATGTAATATAATACAAATATAACTGTGAATAATTAGAACATATCTGAAATTACACCAACATATTATTACCTAAAATGCATAAAAGAAAAATTAAAAGTAATTATAAGATAAATAGACTAGTTTATAATCACAGTAAAAAAATTCTCACCTCTTTTAGCAACTAACAAAATATATACAAAATATCAAGAATGTAACTTTCAATGAATATGGATTTTAGTGAAATAAAGAAATGGGAGTTTAATAACATGATTCATAATGAAAAATCTCTGTTGCATGAAACTTTTTTTTAATTAAAAAAATCTTTCTCCGTTCCTCTCACTTGCACACTCATCTGATACACACATACATGCAAAATAAATAAAATGTAACAAAATGTAAGAAAAGGAAAATAAATAGATGATAAATTTAAACACAATTGGATGGTTTGAAAGAAAATGGCCCACATAGGCACACAGGGGGTGGCAGAATTGCCTTGTTGGAGTAGGTGTGGCCTTGTTGGAGGAAGTTTGTCACTGAGGGTGGGCTTTGAGGTTTTAGAAGCTCAAGCCAGGCCCAGTATGGCATTCTGTTGCTGCTGCCTTCAGATCCAGATGTAGAACTCTCAGCTCCTTCTCCAGCACCATGTCTGCCTGCATGTACCCATGCTTCCCACAATGATGATAACAGACTAAACCTCTGAAACTGTAAGCCAGGCCTAGTTAAATGTTTCCTTTATAAGAGTTGCTATGGTCGTGGTGTCTCTTCACAGCAACAGAAACACTACGACAACAATCAAATAAAGGGAAGTATTTGTTGTTTGGCTGGAGAACAGTAGCCATCAGTTCTGGCTACATGAACACACTTGTATATGGAGGTACATAAAAGTTAACCAAAGATAGGGAGAAGGGATGCATTCTAAACACAAAAATTGAGGGGCTGTGTCAACATTACCTTGGTACACCTCAGGGAAGAGACTATTACCAGAGTTAACAAAAGATAGTTCAAAGTGATAAAGAGTCCATTGATGCAGAGAACTAAAAGTTCTAAATGTGTTAGTGTGTAACANCAANAACTGATCAAACTGAAGTACACGATTATAGCTAGAGATTTAGATACTCTTCCTTGAGTAATTCCTNCTAAAGATTCCTTCCTTAGAATGAATATGAGTGATCAACACACATGTGGAGTAACTAAGTATTATTGTTAACTACTGTGCCCTATGTGACACTGACAAGGCCCTCTACCTACTGCAGAATANATAGTATTCCNGATGTTCTGAATCTCTCTTCATCAGAGCAGATCATGCCTTAAGCCATATAAGTCCAAGAATTTTTGAGATTCAAATTCTATGAAAGTTAAATTTAAAGAATTGTTTTTCTCTGACTGCTGCAAAATTGAAGCATGAGTAAATAACTAAAATATGCAGGAAGTTTTAATATGTAGAAATTAAACAACATATTTCCAAATAACTGAGGTCAACAAAACAAAACACAAGGGGAATTAGGAAAACTTTTGGTCTTAATAAAAGTGCAAATATAACAGCAAAATTTCTGTAAGATAATGTAATATAAAAAATGTTATAGAATTATATTAGAAAATCAGAAATAACTCATATTAATAACTTAACCTTTAGCATTGAAAAATAACAAAAAACAAAAGCAAATTAAACTTTAAATTAGTAGATAAGATAGAAAAACATTTTAAATACATTTTACATATTTATAAATACATTTATATAGTCAAATTATATATGCATTTTTAATAACAAAATAATAANAAATTTTAGTCTCTGTCATTCTATTGCTGTGAAAAGATACCATGACCAAGTCAACTTTTAAAAGAAAGCATTCAGTTAAGGGCTTGCTTACAGTTTCAGAGGCTTACAGCATGATCATCATTGTGGAAAACTCTCAGGCAGGGAGGCAGGCGGACATGTTACTGGAGCAGTAGCAGAGAACTTACATCTTACCTGCAAGATGGAGGGAGAGAGACACAGAGAGAGACAGGGAGACAGAGCAGGCCTAGTGTGGGCTATTGAAACCTCAAAGTCCACCTTAAATGACACACTTCCTCCAACAAGGCCACATCTCCTAATCCTTCTTAAACTGTCCACCANCTGGGAACTAAACAGTCAAAGATAGGAGCCTAGATGGGACATTCTCATTCAAACCACCATAGTCATCACATTACGTTTACAGTGACTTTGATATTTCACACTTTCTTGTGGAGTAACACCAGAGAGAATGTGATCACCAGTGAGTTCTGTCATGTATGCTCATAAGCTCTGCTGGAGACAAGAAAAGGAAGGGGGAATCACTAATGGTCTATAAGCTATGCTCAATTCCTACTTGAAAACCTGACAAAACTATTCAATGAGGGGTAATATATAAAAACCAAATTGTGTTTTCCAAGACTGAAAAGTTGTCTTAATATTTTAAAATCAATTCTGTGACTTATACTTTAATGCAATAAAGAGAATTATAATTATCAAAATTGAGGCAGGAAAAATCATAAAATTTAATACTCATTCATNCTAGAAATAGATTTAGTAAACTAAACAGTGAATAAATTCTTTTTTAAAAAACCAGCTTCTCTTTGACAGTCTTATGCGTGTATATAATATACTCTTGTAACATTCTTCTCTTGATTCTCCCTTCTCTTTCTACCTTCTCCCCAACCAAGTCCCATTCCACTCTCATATCTTTGTGTATTTTCACTTTGCTTGGTGACCCACTGTATTTAAACAGGTCTACTCACATGGTCACAGGTTTGAAGCCACTGGAGCAAAGATAGTATCACCAATNNGATACATGGCTATGTCATTTAAGGGCAAGGACTCAACAGTTAATTGTTATCAGCACCTTGGTCAGCTGTGAGTTTCTGTACTAACCGTAACTTTCTGCAAAGAGTAAGGTTGTTTTATTTTATTTTCCAGTTTTNAAAAAGCAACTTTATTGGAGTATAATTTACATGCCAAATTATACAACCACAATTGTATGTTACCTCACTAGCCCCAACGCATAATTTACTTATTTATAGATTTGTATTTTTTGGCCCTTCCTTCCTTTCTTCCTTCTTTCCTTCCTCCATTTCTCTGTCTCTGTCTCTGTCTCTGTCTCTGTCTCTGTCTCTGTCTCTGTCCCTCTCCCTCTCCCTCTCCCTCTCTCTTTCTTTCTACTTTCTTTCTTTCTTCTTTGTGTCTTTCACATCATGCATCTCGATCCCATTCATCTCCCTGTCCATTTGTATCCACCCTCTGCCCTTGCAACACTGCCCCCAAATAAAATAAAATAAAGTTTAAGAAAAAAGAAAAGAACAAAGAGAAAAAAGAAAGAAAAGAAAAATCTCATTGTGGAAGCTGTAATGTGACACTGTGAGTCACACAGTATACTATTTAGTCCATATGTCTTTGTTTACAAGTATTCATTACTGGTTCAAGGCCTCTGATTTCTGCTACATTATTAATACTGAGCCCTCACTGGGGCTCCACTTGGATATCCTGTTGTCCTGTGTCATGGAGATCCTGCAGCTTTGAGTCAGTAGGACCTGGCCCTCATTTACTCCAGCAAGTCATAGATGGGATGGAAGTTGGTGTGGACCAATTCCTAGCCTTGGTTCTGGGCCTAGGAAGTTGTAGGGTTGGTCAGCCTCCCTGTTCTCCTCCATCCTTATCACCAGGGTGAGCTCTCCATCGTTGCCCCAGCTAATTCACTCTAAGCAGCAAGGAGCAAGGGATGGGACTGGTTCTTCTGCTCTCATACCATCAGGTCTGGCTCACCCTCACCTACACCACCAGGATTGTCTCTACTGTGTTGCCCAGGCAAGGTGCAGGGGTCACTCTCCGGAGAGCTGCAGCTGATGAGGAGCAGGGAGAGCTCTCCCACTCTTATGACCTTAGAGCCAGCTCTCCCAGCTGCCACAGACAGCCAAGGTTGGGACTGCAGGAATCTCNCCCTCGCCCACACCACCATAATATAGATGGAGGTTGGGCCAGATCTCCTACACTCACATTCTCAGGGCCAGTTGCCTAGCCAAGGTGCAGTGCCTGCTTTCCCAAGTGCTGCAGCTGTTAAGGGGGAGTGTCAGCTACCTCACCCATCACAGGTGGCAGGGAGGATGTGAAGGGCCATCTATCCTTTGCCTTTATCATCATATTGCAGATGAAGGGGGTGGGGCCAGCTATCTCACTCCCATGCCCTCAGGGCTGGCTCTCCCACACCCCTGCCAACAGGGTCAGTTCTACTGTGCTGCCCAGATGAGGTTCAGGGCCTGCTCTCCTGAGAGCTGTAGCTGGTGAGAGGCAGTGACAGCTTTCCCATTCTCATGACCCCAGGGCCAGCTCTTCCACAGGTGGTGGTGGGGGCATCTTTCCCTCTTCCACCTCTTTCATGGTATATTGGTATTATAGTAAGCAAGGTTGAAAGGTAGGAAAGACCATTGCTAACTTTTTTCCTCTACAGCTGATGCATAGGAGCTTTCCACATTAGGAAGAGTAGCAAGCAGGGATGTAGCTTCCAGCTCAACTCCAGAATACTCCGTCTGTATTCTGTAAACAGGGTATGTGGTATCTTCAGCAATAAGNTGGTTTCTTCAGCCTTACCTTTGTNCTCTAGTGGACANAAAAGGCAATGACCATAGCCTGTATAGTTTATGGGACTCTAGGTCCTTCCTAGCTGAAAGCTCCTAGGAAGATATTCCACACCAGGCAGTTATTCTTATCTAATAACCCATGGCTTTGGAGATGAGGATTATNCACTTGTGCATGNTATTCCTTTTCTAAACCTGTTTTTAAATTATGTTTTTAATTAGCTGATAAAGTAGNGTGATGAAATTTGTTTGTTTTTGAGAAAGAATCTCAAATGTGTTTTCCTGCCTGGTCTGGAATTCACAGATATCTGTCTTCTGTCTTGAGTTCTGGAATTAAAGGTGTGCAGCACCATGGCCAGCCTGATTTAACTTCTGATTGAGAAACATTCNNTGGNCTTCCAGGGCTGGAGAGATGGCTCAATAGTTAAGAGGGTTTGTGCCTCTTACGAAAGACTGGGGTTAGATTTCCAGAATCNACATAGTGGCTCACAACCACCTGTAACTCCAGTTCCAGGGTATCCAACTCCTCCTTCTCTCCTCCATGGGCATCAGACATGGACATGGTGCACAGACACACACATAGCAAAACATTCATAACATTCATGTACATAAAATAAAGAAAACTAAAAAAAGAAACAACCATTCCCTATAAGCTCATGTGTTTGCACACTTGGTCCCTGGTTGNTAGCATCGCTTGAGAATGTCATGGGACAGGAAGAGGAACTGTGCTGAAAGAAACACATCAATAAGGATGAGATTTGAGGGTTTATAGCTTTGCCCTGCCTTGTGTTTTCTCTTTGTGTATACTGTGTTTATATAAATGAGATCAGCCAACTTCCTGTTCCTTCTGCCATAGCATGCTATTGCTCTNGTCATGGATNGNAGCCGTCTTGGAGNTTTAAGCCAAAATAAATTNTTTCTTCCTTAAGTGGCTTTGGTCATGTTATTTATCATATCAATAGAAAAGTAACTAATACACTGGGTTTCCGTGTAACTTCTTTGTAGATTTTTAATTTTGATAAACCTTTCTTCTGCACTTCATCTTCATCCCATACCTCATTCCCACCATGCCTTCCTTAATAACTCTTGTCTTTATTTTCATATCACATGTATTCTGTCATCCATACCCTCTTAAGGCCTCTAGAAGGAACATTTANTAATTAAATTAATCAGNATGTTAGCACCACAATGGTAAAACAATAAACATTTAAGTAGAGACACACAGTAGCAAACACCTGTGATTTCATAATAGGGAGGGGAAGACAGAACTGGGAATTGAAGGTCACCCTCAGCTCCATAGTAAGTTCAAGGCTATCCTGAGCTGCATAATCTACATGAAACTCTATCTCAAGAACAAAACAAAACAAAAATTATCCTACAAACACTCTTATTTGATATCATAAAGATCTGTAAGTTGTCAACTTCTGCAGCTGTTATTCATTGTGTTAGTAATGAAATTTTGTATAAGTAAATAAAAAGACAAGGCCAAAAAAAGGACTATTAAGTATTTTTGAATAAGAAATAAAGGGGTCATTATTTTGCTGATGGTGTGATTGTGTACAAACAGAATATCTGAAAGAGTCAGAGAAACCTTATCAATGTCAATAAGGCTTAATAGTTTCTGGATATGGATCAAATATCTTAAAATTAATTGTGCTTCTCTATTTCATATTTTTAAGTTAAATATGAAAATACATACATTTAGGATACATCAAGTATTTTGTATCTATATGAATAATTCTTATTAAGAAGACATGGAGAAGCCGAGCGGTGGTGGCGCATGCCTTTAATCCCAGCACTTGGGAGGCAGAGGCAGGCGGATCTCTGTGAGTTTGAGGCCAGCCTGGGCCTCAAACCTGTCTCTTATACACATCTAGATGTGTATAAGAGACAGAATTAAATTTCAGTTAATTTAAAGATCCATATAGAAATACAAATGCTCAAAGATAGCCAAGGCATTCTTAAAAGAAGTAGCAACAAGATGGAAGGGTTTGGGGATGGAGAGATGTTAACTCAGGTATTACTGTCTCTTATACACATCTAGATGTGTATAAGAGACAGACATAGAGCTCACTAGTAAAAACAATGTATTTTTGAATTTCAGTTAATTTAAAGATCCATATAGAAATACAAATGCTCAAAGATAGCCAAGGCATTCTTAAAGGAAGTAGCAACAAGATGGAAGGGTTTGGGGATGGAGAGATGTTAACTCAGATATTAAGAGCACTGGCTGCTCATCCAAAGGACCCAGGTTTATTCCAGCATGCACAAGGCACCNCACAATAATCTGTAACTCTAGTTCCAGAGCATCTAGCATCTTCTTCTGGCTTCAGTGGGTACCAGGCATGCATCTGGTACACAGACACATATGCAGATAGAAAATTCACACACATAAATAAATTAAAAAAAATTGAAGGTGCAAGGATTGACTTGACCATTTCTAAAAATGTCATATACTTATTAATAAGTCAATGGTCTTGAAAAGAACCTACAACTGCCACATTACCAAACCAGCAGCATAACCCTTAACTACATTCTCAGTGTTTGTCCTATACTCACAGATAAGTGTAGTCCTCACCTAGCATCAAGGAAATTTCTCTTTNCAAAAAGCAGAGACTCTTATATAACACCACACCCAATCTCAGTGCAGAGTTATGAAGTCCATTCCCAAGAGACATATCTATAAAACACTCCTGCACCTAAGGCTCAGGGAGCATTGTGGAAGAGGGGGCAGAAAGAAAGTAAGAGCCAGAGGATTGAGGAGTTTGCTGTGAGACTGTGTCTCTTAGGAATGTCAGAAGCTCTACCCATAGAGTAGCACCAACATGACTGCTTAAGCATTATCTGAACAAGGAAAAATAGACATGCTAACGTGGACAAGAAAAAGCTATGGGGACTCAATTTTAGACAAACAAATACAGACAATTAAGGAATGCTGGGAGTGGGAGAAATAATCTTCTCAACTGATTATCTAATTTCCAATTGATAATGTACTACCAAATAGTCAGCCCTGAAAATATGCATACAGTTAAATTATATGGATTGAGCAGGGTGTATCTGAGTATTTAGGAATATAGATATATATACATATTTATGTAACAACTAATGAAAAAGGAGGCCATGATTTTGACAGAGAGCAGGGTGTATATATGGGAAGGCTTGGGGGCAGAAAAGGGAAAGGGAAATGATGTAATTATAATACAAATAATAAAATAAATAATTTTAAAGGTGTATTACCTCAAGAATATAAAAGTTGAATTTGCATAATTTTATAGATGCAGAAATAGACTTAACATTTATCTCTTAATTTTGAAAAAACTGTCTTCTTCTCAGAGCAACACTAAAATAAGATTTTTCTCAAAGAATGTTTCATATTGTATTGGAGCTTCATAGTTTATGCACAGAAACTTGGCCATTTCTCTAAGAATGTATTGGACCTGCCTCAACTGAACGTGCCAGGTTACAGAGACTCTCCATGGGAGACCTTGTCTTGGAGGAGGTGGGAATGAGGGG